>PUQB01000312.1:113875-206161 GCA_003024785.1 Selaginella tamariscina | reverse complement strand
AGGAGCCAAGTAGGCGCGGAGGATGGAACGAGGGCACAACGGCAGCCCCCACAGGCCGACCCCGGGATTGAGCCGCACCAGGCAGGAGGCCTATCATTAGAGGCAGCTCAGCGTGAATGAACCAAGGATCTCAGGGGGAGCAATCGAAGCCCAAAACTATCCAGACACAGTGGGGCGTAGAATCTGGTTCACCGACCACTAGGATGATTTCAGAGGGCCCATTTGGACACACCCCAGTCGGACGATGGCACCAATCAAGTAGAGCTACCCCAAGCCCGATATCAGTATGAATCGACAACCCTATATCGACCCTGACCTCAACAGTAAGTACCCACTACCACTAACGATCGGAGATCAGCCCTGGAAGTGGGGGGGAAGAAGCTCCGGCATAGCCCCTCCCTAGTAGAAGTAGGACACGAAGTCCCAGATGGGGGATGCGCAGGGCCAATATGGGGAAGAAGCGGCAGGAATGGATCAACAGGTAAGGCTCTGCAGTTAGAACCAGGATGGGCCCCACTAGGCATCATCAAAACCACAACAGACGATAATAATGGACAAGTACCACGACGGGCAGCCGACAATAGCCACTTTGGCCACCCAGACGGAGCACAGGCCGAGGAATCCCAGGGCAGGGCAATCGAACCAAGAGGTAACACAACAGGGAAGATGGAGCGGTCGGAATTAGGATCTCCAAATACACATGTGGCCAGCTCACAGGATCACATGGTTCACGAGGTTGGAGCGCATGCATGAGGCACATATTACGAAGACAATGATGGTCGGGCGGCACCATCATTGCGTATCTAGGCACAGGGATAGATGCGCTAGTCACCTCGGAGGATGTGACAAGGATTGCCACGACACCTATACTCGGGAAGGAGGTGTACAGTGCCACACTCCCACTACCATGACCACGGGGTGGACGGAGAGGAATCGGCCGGTGGTAATCAAAGAGATTTGCGTGTTCATCGAGGGCCAGGAATGATCAGCAGAACTGGTGTCGCCTAGGCACTCTAGGTTCAAGGAATTAATCGGGCAACCCGACGTCCGGCGAGTCAGGAGACAACTGCGGTTGGACGAATTCTTTGACCTTCCGTGGGAAGAAGTGGAGGACCCAGGATTTGCCGAGAAAGCCAGACAATTCCTCCAGTTAGCGGAACTAGTATCTAGTCAAACCAGGCGCAGGGGAATATAGTTCTGCACGAATGGGAGCGCAGTCTTCTGCATTATGTTCGACAAACTAGCGATAGTCTTTCGACTACCAGGGGACGGCCTCGCCCTAGGGGAATGCTCGAACATGGAGGTTCAACAGCCCGCCACCATAGGAACACATGGACTACGAGGCATACAAGTAAAGGAGGAAGCAACCGAGTTCATAACGCTAGTGGCCTTCATGCTTATGGGAAGAACAAGGAGTCAGATCACCAGGTGGTTGGTGAACGGTCTTTGCAGGGCCTGGGAAGGAGTCGCAGTAAGTTGGGCTGACTGCCTTAAGTAGTACCTGGTTCCAGCTCTAACTAGTGGAATTCATGGAGTTCGGACTGGTATTGAGTAAAGGCTCCCTACGGTTGGCCATATCAGTATTATGACCACAGGCTCGTTCGGCTGGACGACAGTTAGAGCACCACCACCACTCCAAATGAGTGACGAAGAAAAGAGAAGGGAAGGACAGCACAACAGCCGGTTCAACAGAGGAACAGGCAGAGTTCCCTGACCAGGAATCACCAGAGCATGGGATGTCAGAACCCATACACGCAATTCCCCTGGCTGTAGGATCCCCGCTACCACCGGAATCCCCAACAGAAACACCCAAGCAATCAACCGGACCCGACCAAGGAAGAGAGGGAGCCAAGTCAGAGGACGAGTTCAAGGGTAGCTACCAACATTTTTAGGTTGACGGATGATGGACCTCCACGGCCTATACTGAGCTTGCGGAGGCCTTCGACTAGCTAAAGGAAGCCATGGCGGTATATGACAACCTCAATCTCCCAGCGGTGGTGAAAGAACACGATGACATAGTGGCGGAACTCACGGAATGACGACAAGAAGCCCGGGAGGTTACCCAAAAAGCTAAGGAACTACTGGGTCAAGGGGGTCGATTGTGTATGTTAACACTAAAAAGAACGAAGGACACCTGGGAACGCTGGAATGAGAGGAAAGCGGAATTCCAGAGGCTATACAGTGAGTGCAAAACCCTCTTAGGGCTACTCAATGATGACCAGCTCACCCGCAGCTAGGTCATAGTAGAAAAGGAACAACAAATACATGAACTTAAATCCCAGTTAGAGCGGAGGTGTGGATAGCTCGCGGAAGCACAAGCAGAACTGAAGGCGGTCAGAGAGGAGTTGCAAACAAGGGCTCAACTCGCAAAGGCCATTACCACACCTACGGCCAGCTAGCCAAGACTCATACTCAGGGAGCCAGAGGCAAGCGATACAGTGCGATCAAGCACAGGACATGAGCACGGCTCAACCAGAAAACGGACACACCACAAATCACCGCCGCAGCACTGAGGGCACGCCCATCAACAAGCCCAACTACTCACAACAAAGGAACAAGAGTTACAGCACTCACGTGAGTGAGTTCGGGGGCTAGAGGTTGTCACAACCCGATACAAGATACAGGATTCCGGATACAGGATACGGGTTGTAGGACTTTCCTACAGAATATTCCTACCAAGATTCCAGATACAGGATACGGTTGCAGGATATTCCTACAAGATATGTCACAGGATATGCCCTAGAGGATAAGGGACATGTGGACTCATCTTAAGCCTCTGCATGCATGTAGTCACTTTGCATGCATGCAACTGCTTTTAGCACTCATGCCTAAATTAGCTCTTGGAGTTGTGAGCATAAAAGCTCCGACCTAATTGTTGTACAATCAGTTACTATCAACACCAGTCTTACTACGATCAATCTTGTCTTGTCTTGTTCTTGTCTTATTTTTTGTCCTGCTCTTGTCTCGCTCCTGTTTCCTGTCTTGTTCCTAGATCCTGTCCTGCTTCTGTCTTGTTCCCGGATTCTATCCTGTTTCTGTCTTGTTCATGGATCCTGTCTTGTTCCTGGATTCTATCTTGCGCTTTCCTGTCTTGCTTCCGAATCCTATCATGTTCCTGTCTTACTCCTGAGTTTCTGAGTTTCTGTCCTACTCTCCATCCTGTTCCTGAGTCAAGCCTTCTTGTCTTGGGATCCTGCTCTCTTCCTGGTTCTTGGATTGTGGCTTGACACCGGTTGCCGCAATTGGCCCCTGCCTCACCTACGCGAGGGAACGACGCAAATACCGCATGGCCGAATCTTTGAGTAGCAGTAAACTTGACACAGCAGCGGTAGGGGCAGTCTCACGCTGCCAATAACAAAGAACGATATACTCCGAGTACAGTAGCGTGCGGGAATGAGCAACACCCAGATGAGTGACCTCGCCCAACAATGACCTACAATGCAAAGTGGGATGGATGGCAGGACGATGGAAGCCCCCCACCTCTCAATGTAGGCGAAAGTGATGGCCACGATGAGCCCCCACACCAAAGTGCAGAACCCGTGTTTGACAAGTACCCCCGAGGTAGGAAACCCCACACAGGAGAACCCCAGGAAAGGGAAGGCCTGCGCTGAAGACAGGAATCTCGAGGTAGCGAAAGCAACACAGATAGCAATGGGGGATGAGAGTCGGAGGTCCAACATGGCCAGTGCCACGACGAACGTAAGGTAGGAAACCGCAACTCCTCTCTAACTGCCTTCAGTTTTGCTTATGCTTCTGCAAGCTCCCCACTCCCCCGCTCTAACTGGGATCTAAGTTAGTATATTTGTTGTTCCTTCTTTACTATGGCCTGGCTGCGGGTGTGCTGGTCGTCATCGAGTAGCCCTAGAAGGGTTTTGCACTCACTGTATAACCTCCAAAATTTCACTGTCCTCTTGCTCCAGAGTTCCCAGGCATCCTTCTTCCTTTTTAATGTTATCATTCACAGTCGTCCCCCTTGACCCAGCAGTTCCTTAGCTTTTTGGGTATCCTCTCATGCTTCCTGCCGCTGTTTTGTGAGTTCCGCCACTATGTCATCGTGTTTCTTTGCCATTGCTGGGAGATTGAGGTTGTCATATACCACCATTGCTTCCTTTAGCTGGTCGAAGGCCTCCGCAAGCTTGATATAGGTTGTGGAGGCCCATCATCTGTTGGCTTGGAAATGTTGGTAGTTACCCTTTGACTCGCCCTCGGACTTGTCTCCCTTTTCTCCCTGGCCGGGTCCGGTTGATTGCTCGAGTGTTTTGATGGGGATTTCGGTGGTAGCAGGGGTCCTACAGCCAGGGGAATCACGTGTATGGGTTTCAATGTCCCATGCTCTGGTGGTTTCTGGTCAGGAGGGGGGCTACCCTCCGCTTGCTCCTCTGTCGACCCCGAGGGTCCTGACTGCTCCCTAAGGTTGTACTGACCTTTCCTCCTCTGTTCTTCGTCCCTCGTTTGGAGTGGTGGTGGTGCTCTAACTGTCGTCCGGCCAAACGAGCATGTGGTCATAATAGCAATGTGGCCGGGCGTCCCAGTCCGAGCTTTGTGAATTCCGCTAGTTAGAGCTGGAACCAAGTACTGCTTAAGACAGTTGGCCCAATTAACAGCGACTCCTTCCCAGGCCTTGCAAAGACCGTTCACCAACCACCTAATGATTTGTCTCCCTGTCCTTTCTGTAAGCATGAAGGCCGCTAGCGTTATAAACTCAGTTGCTTCCTCCTTTGCTTGTATGCCTCATAGCCCATGGGTCCCTGTGGTGATGGGCTATTGAATCTCCGTGTTCGAACATTCCCCTAAGGCAAGGCCATCCCTTGGTAGTCGGAAGACTATAGCTAGTTTGTCGAACATAATGCGGAAGACTGCGCTCCCATCCGTGCAGAACTGTATCCCCTGCGCCTGGTTTGACTAGCTACTAGTTCCGCTGATTGAATGAATTGTCTAGCCTTCTCGGTGAATCCCGGGGCCTCCACTTCTCCCTACAAAAGGTCAAAGAATTCGTCCAACCGCAGCTGTCTCCTGACTCGCCAAACGTTGGGTCGCTCGATTAATTCCTTGAACACTGGAGTGCCTGGGCGACACTAGTTTCACTGTTCGTTCCTGGCCTTCAATGAACACACGAATCTCTTTGATTACCACCGGTCGATTCCTCTCCGTCCACCCTGTGGTCATAGCAATGGGAGTGTGGCATTATACACCTCCTTCCCGAGTATAGGTGTCGTGGTAGTCCTTGTGACATCCTCCGAGGTGACTAGCGCTACTATCCCTGCGCCTAGATACGCAATGATGGCACTGCCCAACCATCATTATCTTCGTAGTACGTGCCTCACACATACGGTCCAACCTCATGAACCATGTGATTCTGTGAGCTGGCCGCATGTGTGTTTGAAGATCTTGCTTCCGACCGCTCTGTCGTCCCTGTTGTGTTTCCTCGGGGTTTACTTGTCCTGCCCCAGGGTTCCTTGGACTGTGCTTTGTCTGGGTGGCCAGAGCAGCTACTGTCGGCTGCCCATCATGGTACTTGTCCGTCATCGTTGCCTGTTGTGGTCATGATGGTGCCTGGTGGGGCCCATCTTAGTTCTAACTGTAGAGCCTTACATGTTGATTCCTTCCTGCCGCTCCTTTCCCATATTGGCCCCTCGCATCCCACACTTGGGACTTCATGTCCTACTTCTACTAGGGAGGGTCTCTGCCGGAGCTTCTTCCCCCCCCCCCCCCCCCACTTCCAGGGATGGGTAGTGGGTTCTTGCCGTTGAGGCCAGGGCCGATATAGGGCTGTCGGTCCATGTTGATACCGGGCTTGGGGTGGTCCTGCTAGATTGGTGCGATCGTTCGACTGGGTGTGTGTCCAAATGGGTTTCTAGAATCGTCCTGGTGGTTGATGAACTAGTTTTTGCGCCCCACTGTGTCTAGATAGTTCTGGGCTTCGGCCGCCCCCCTTTCGATCCTTGATTCGATCGCATTGAGCTGCCTCTAATGACGGACCTCCTACCTGGTGCGGTCCAATCCTGGAGGTTGGCTTGTGGGGGTTGCCGTTGTGCCTTCGTTCCATCCTCCGCACTTGCTTGGGTCCTGGTATTGTAGCGCCCTGAATTTTTGTGCGAGGGCCTGGGTTTGGCCTATGGGTACAGACCTTATCGCCCGTCGGGTTTGGAATCTTATTTGTTGGTGCTCCCAGTTGTGCTGCACCTTCGCACCCCTAAGCCAAGGTCGACCGAGGAGTAAGTCGAATTCCCCTTGGCATGCATGTCTAGGACCACCACATTTATCCAAAATTTGACCGTTTGGACCTCGACTTCTACTGCCCTCAAGATGCCCTTAGGTGTCACCTCGGCCTAATTTGCCATGCATACCTGAAAGGGAGTAGGCTTCGAAGTTGGCATACGCAACTCCTTATGGGGCTCTACTGACATGACGTTGACTGCCGACCCCCCGTCTATAATCACCTCGCTGAGGAGGCACATGGGCTAAGGTGTACATAGTAGTCTTTAGTTAGCTAGCGAAGTAGTTAGACGGCATAGAAAGTAGGGGGAAAAAACTTGGAATTGTTGGTTGTAATTTTGCCCCATGAATAAACTTCTAACATTCCTCCTATAATCACCTCGCTGATTGTGTGGCCTGCCATGCAAACTGGAATGGTTGGCACATCGTTTATGTAGTCCATTGTGGTTGCAGTGCCTCTTGGTGGGGGACTTGCGGCTAGTTGTACCTGATTCCCCCATTGGTGTTGGAATTAGCAGCGCTTCTTGCCTTGTCGATGTCTGGGCCTCTCCCCTTCTAAAGGCGCAGCATCGTCGTCTCCTTGCCTTTCTCAGTGATTCTTGGCCTCGGCTGGGCTCCACGGGTCCTGAGGCGGTCAGTCCTTTGGTTTGCTTCCTTACCCACTGCTTTAACACTGGGGTTTTGTTGCCTGTTCTGTTTTTTGCATGCCTCCGTGTTCCCCTGGTTCTGCGCCCTTGCGGTTGCCTTGTTTTGTCCGCTGAGGGAGCCTGCGGCACTATGTTTGTCCCAACGTCCTATCCTGACAGTACAACCGTCACTTGGTTCACTTGTGGTGCAGGGTTTGGTGTTGGGCTGGTAGGGATCTGCTCGTTACCTGCCCTGGCGACGCCGGTTGCTTGCGCCTCTAGCATTGGTTTGATTAATGATACCCATGAATATTAGTAAAGCGAGTGTGGGCCTCCGCAAAGTGCACACATCATCTCCTTGCGTTCCGGCCATCTCTCTCTGTCGCCATACCTGGGTCAGTATGATTGTCGCTCGTGGGAACGGGACCTATGATTATGGTCTCCAGAACGGGACCTCCTACAAGGTTCATTATTCCCCTCCGTGCGGCGGCCATAACTCCTTCGGATATCTGCATCCCCTCCAGTCTTTTGTTCTATCGTCAATGCGGCCGCCTGTGGTAGCCTATTGCTTAGGAGTTTGGCCAACCAATAGCAATCATCCGTGTTGTGGGACCTGCAGATGTTACATACCCAGCAATACTTGTTCCCTCGTGCAGTGTATCCCAATTGAGCTAGTGTTGTGGTTAAGTCTTCCTTCTGTGTGGCCCCTCGTTGAGCTTCCCCATTCTGCAGTTGCATGTGCCCCTTGGCTCCTGATCATCTCCCTTCTGGTCATCTTTGGAACATCGGAGAGGTTTCCTCATCAGAGGTGGTGTCGTTCGCCCCTCCGCATCCGATTTGTCCAGCGTCTTCCTCTCCTGACATCTTTTGCCTTCCCGCTTCTCAGCCTTCTTGGCATATCGGAGTAGTTTGTCGAACATCCGGTCATCATCTAAGTCGATCCACTTGCAGATCTCTGGCCGCAGTCCCTTTCGGTACCACATTTTCTTGGTTAAGTCGACTGAGGCATCCCTTAGTCGGGCGATGTATCCCAGCATGCAGATCGTGTATTTGTTGACTGACTCTCTCGCTTTCTGCTTCAAGCTCGTTAGCTTGTGGATCACCTCTTCTTCACTCTTTTCCTCCCAGAAGGTATCCAAAAACGCCCTTCGTGCGGTTTCCTAGCGAGCTCCTTTGTTTGCCTCATGGAATCGCATCCACCAGGCGTGTGCCTTCTTGTCCAAAGTGTATGCGAAGGGACTTAGCTTCTTGTGATTGTCGATTACGCCCCAGAGTTTGCATACCTGTTCAAACTTGTGTACGTGTTGGTCTGCGTCTTCCCCCTTTGCTGCACGAAATGTGGGTAAGGGCACTATTACAATGCTCTCCTACATCCGATTGAGCACACGGGCTAGTAAGGTAACCGGATCGATTCCCATGGCATCCTGTTGAGCCTGAAAAGCACTCCGATCCGGACCCTCTGCTTCGGACGTGGTGTAGTCAATGTCCCGGTATTCTACGGGTACCTTTTTCCTCCCTCGCGACCATGCCCTCCTGTTGAGGGTGGGTGACGAGGACGGGCTCCTCCCAATTGTCCCTTGGGAACCCCTTCGCGGGACCATCTTGACGGCTGGTGGTGCGGCTTACCTCAGCTGGACGGTATTCCCTCATCCAATGAGTGGCTTTGTAGGACCGTGTGCGGAATCCCCTTGCGGCGTCTAGACGGTCGTGATTGATGGGGCGGATCCTCCTTGCCCTGAGATGGTATCCCCTCGTCTGGTGATAATTGAGGCTCTGTTGTGTGCCCTTGCGGGGCCGGTGCGATGCTAGTCGCTTAGGCAAATCTCTCCTGCCCTTGGATGGAATCCCCTCATCACTTGTTGGCCCCGCAAGGGAAATCTGCCATGGAACACAGCAGAGCCGCAATCACCACCAGATGAGGGATACTATCTCAGAGCAAGAAGGATCCCCCCACGACCGTTTAGACTCCGTGAGGGGATTTCGTGCATGGTCCTTCAAAGCCACTCACTAGATGAGGGAATACCGTCCAACTGAGGTAAGCTGCACCACCAGCCGTCAGGTTGGTCCCGCAGAGGGGCCCCTGAGGGACAACCGGGAAGAGCCCGTCCTTGTCACCCACCCTCAACAGGAGGGCAGGGCTGCAAGGGAGGAGAAAGATACCCATAGAATACCGGAACGTCGACTACACCACGTCCAAAGCGGAGGGTCCGGATTGGAGCACTTCTCATGCTCAATGGGACGCCATGGGAATCGATCCGGTTACCTTACTAGCCCACGCACTCAATCGGATGCAGGAGAGCACCATAACAGTGCCATTACCTGCATTCCATGGAGTGAAGGGTCAAGACGCAAACCAACACGTACACAAGTTCAAACAGGTATGTGAACTCCGGAGCGTAATCGACAATCACAAGAAGTTGAGTGCAATCGCATGCACTTTAGACAAGTAGGCACATGCATGGTGGATGCGATTCCACGAGGCAAACAAAGGAGCTCGCTGGGAAACCACACGGAGGGCGTTTTTGGATAACTTTCGGGAGGAAAAGAGTGAAGAAGAGGTGATTGACAAGCTAACGAGCTTGAAACAGAAAGCGGGAGAGTCGGTCGACAAATACATGGTCCGCATGTGGTCGTCGGGGACTCCGTAGGCCAGATGTGGTGCTTCTTAGGAAGCCTCAGTGGTCGCCAGGACGCTGTGGATAGCGTCCAACTCCGGGGGTCCAAATCGGCAAGCCGGCCTTACCTCGGAAGTAATGAAAGGTGTTGAATGGTCTCTACCCGGATGCCACGAGGGTCTGTGTACAGGGTAAGGGAGTTCTACTATGGTGGTTTGGCAGAGAGCGTTGCTCGGCCTAGGAGTGGGACAAGGGGAATCCCCACTTATAAGGTGAATAAAAGGAGTATGGATATATTTATAATGCCTGCCTGAGTACAAACTATCTCCGACAAAGGAGTAAAATATAAGACGTAGACTTGACTCCCAAAAAGACCCTGACCCACTACCAGCCTTCCTGCTTATATAGTGGGTTACCTAGCGCTAGACCCTAGGTACAGGTGGCACTTTCCTACTAGTTTGCCGCCTTGTGATAGAGTCCTATCTGTCTCATTTATGCACTTCTCTTACGTGTGCTGTCCAGCGTACCATGGGTAGTTGGTCCGGACAATCGGATCTACGCCTAGTTATGCCGCCGCCTGACATCTGTCGCCATCATTTCGTACCTACGGTATCTTTCTTATCCGGCGCTTCATCCCATCGCTCGTTCGTGCCGGCTGGCCATTTGACGGTGTAAGACCACCATCAACCAGATGCCCGGACATAGTTTTTGGCACGTCCTCGGGCCATGTGTCCCTTCCCCCTAGGCTATGCCTGAGTGTTTTCAGTAGGTAGCGGCTTTGTTTTCCACAGCGGCTAGCTTCTGCTTTAGGGCTGCAATCGTTGCGTCCTGTAGCATGGTAGTCTTCTATAGCTCCCTCTAGAACCCCACCTCCTACTGTTCCTGCACGTGTTTTACTTAAGCCTCTGTCAAGCCACGATCCAGGAACCAGGAAGAGAGCAGGATCCCAAGAATAAGAAGGCTTGACTCAGGAACATGATGGAGAGTAGGACAGGAACTCAGAAACTCAGGAGCAAGATAGGAACAGGACAGGATCCGGGAACAGGACAGGAGTAGGACAGGATCCAGGAACAGGACATGAAACAGGAGTGAGACAAGAGCAGGACAAAAAACAAGACAAGAACAAGAAAGACGAATTGATCGTAGTAAGACTAGTGTTGATAGTAACTGATTGTACAACAATTAGGTCGGAGCTTTTATGCTCACAACTCCAAGAGCTAATCTAGGCATGAGTGCTAAAAGTGGTTGCATGCATGCAAAGTGACTGCATGCATGTAGAGCTAAGATGAGTCCACATGTCCCTTATCCTCTAGGCATATCTGTAGGAATATCCTGCAACCGTATCTTTATCCGGAATCCTGTAGGAATATCCTATAGGAAAGTCCTGTAACCTGTATCTGTATCCGGAATCCTGTATCCTGTATCGGGTCGTGACAGCACCTCCTCCCTAAAGACGAGTTCCACGAGTCTTGGGACCTGGTTTAGCAGGATAATGCCGATGGAAGGCAGCAACTTTGGAAGAAGCATGGAGTAAGTTGGATGCAGGTTCCCAAGTGCGATCAGTAGGCAAATAACCTTTCCAATCCACCAAGTATTGAGTTGGCGGCGATGAAGACGAGAATCAAGGATGGCTGCAACTTCGTACTCAGGTTCAGTGTCAATGACCACAGGAGGGGGAGGAGAAGAAGCACGACCGGGAAGAGAAGAAGGATGATACGGCTCCAACAAGGAGGTGTGAAACACAGGATGAAGTTTCACCGTAGATGGTAACTCGAGTCGGAAAGCTACAGGATTACCTCCGCCACAATCCTGTAAGGGCCCAATCGTTGAAAATCCAACTTAGAAGAAGGCCTGTTGGTGCGAATGTTCGACGAAGAAGCCACACGAGATCACCAATCTTGTATGCAGGTGCCGGCTGACGGTGAGCATCAGCATGATGCTTGTATCGTTCCTGTGCCTGCTGAAGATGAACCGGAGATCATCCTGTACCTGACGAAGATGCTGAAGATCCTGTACTGCAGGAGCGGAAGAAGGAGAAGCGGGAGGAGCAAAGTCAAAACGTGGATGGTGGCCTGTAAGAGCAAAGAAAGGTGTCTGTCCTGTAGATGCGTGAACGGAGTTGTTGTAGGCAAACTCCGCCATTGGAAGAAGGTCCAACCAGTTGTCCTGCTGGTAACTGATGAAGCAACGAAGATACTGTTCCAAGGTCTGAATTGTGCGTTCGGACTGCCCATCAGTTTGGTGATATCCTGAAGAAAGATCCGCTTTAACCTGTAGACTCCGAAGAAGCTCTCGCCAAAACTTGGACATGAATTGTGGACCTCGATCGGAAACAATGCTCTCAGGAAGACCATGATGTCGGAACACTCACGGATCACCAACTCGGCAGTTGTCTGACCTGTAGCTGTCTTGTTGCAGGGTAGGAAATGAGCCTGCTTGGTGAAACGGTCAACCACCACAAGAACTGCATCAAATCCACGGAAGAGGAAGATCTGTGAGGAAATCCATAGAAATGGATCTCCAAGGAGCAGAAGGAACAGGAAGAGGACGAAGAAGACCAGAGGGTGCATGATGAGGCATCTTCGACCTGTTACAAGTGTCACAACTCCGTACAAACCTTTCCACAAAACCTCGCAACCCAGGCCACCAATAGTTGCGAGTCACCAACTCCACTGTCTTGGCCACACCAAAATGTCCTGTACGGGGTATCATGACAATCCTGTACCACACGAGTCCTGGAAATACCAACAGGAACGTACAGGAGACCTTCCCGGTACAGGAGTCCATCCTGTATGGTGAACACTTGTAGTCTGAACGGGAACTGGAGGAAGAGGAACTTGCAATGTCAGGATGAATGTGTGAGAACACATTCTTTGCCAAGTCGTCTGTAGCCAACTGCGAACGGACGTCCTGTAGGAGTGTTGAATTTGCTGGAGCCTGATGAACCTGCAGTGCCGCAAGCCGGAATCGATCAGGACCCAACAACACTTGCCTTTGACAGTCATATGCAGGATCGCCCGGGCTTGGTGCAAGGTAAGAGCGCCTAGACAATGCGTCCGCCTTGCCATTCCGAAAACCGGGCCTGTAGACGATGACGAAATCAAAACGTGATAGGAACTCCGCCCACCTAGCCTGTCGCCGACTGAGAACTCGAGTTTGAAATACTCCAGGTTCTTGTGATCCGTAAGAACTTGTACAGGATGTAGCACCTTCCAGGAAATGCCGCCACTCCTCGAACGAATCCACAATGGCCTTGAGTTCCTTGTCATGAATCTCGTAATTGATCTCCGCCGAAAGGAACTTACGAGAGTGAAAAGCTACAGGATGAAGCAACTTGTCTTCTCCAACTTGTGATAGGACGGATCCTACTGCAAAATCCGAGGCATCTGCTTCAAGGATGAGAAGGGTCAGGATGTGCTAAAATCGGAGCTGTCGTGAAGCGTCCTTGAGTGTTGTGAATGCGTGTTCCGCCTTGTCGGACCAAGAGAAAACCCTGTGCGCTTGGTGAGTTCCGTGAGTGGAAGTACACGCTTGGAGAAGTCCTGTATGAACCGCCTGTAGAAGTTTGCAAAGCCAAGGAAACATTGTACATCTCGTACAGACTTGGGCCTCTCCCACTCCACGATGGTCTTCACCTTGTGCATGTCCATGGAAACGCCAGCAGGAGAGACGATGTAGCCCAAGAACTCCCTATCGAAAAAACACTTCTCCAACTTCGCATACAGGCCATGCTCGCGAAGCCGCTCTAGAACTATCGTACATGCTTGTCATGTGCCGCCTGGTCCTTGGAGAAAATCAAAATGTCGTCGAGGTAGATCACCACAAACTGGTCCAAGAAGTCACGAAAGATGTCGTTCACCATGTGTTGGAACACGGCTGGGGCATTGGTAAGGCCGAAAGGCATCACCGTGTACTCGAAGTGTCCATACCTTGTACGAAAGGCAGTCTTCCACTCATCGCCTGGACGAATCCGTACAAGGTTGTAGGCCCCTCGTAAGTCGATCTTCGTGAACACCTTTGCTCCTCGCAGCCGATCGAGAAGTTGGGATCAATGGCAACGGGTACCGATTCCGAATGGTGACTTGATTCAAACCCCTGTAGTCCACAACCAAACGTAAACTCCCATCCTTCTTCTTGACAAAGAAGATAGGTGCTCCTGCAGGGGACTTTGAGTGACGAATGAAGCCGGATGCCAAGTTGTCCTCGATGTACTGACGAAGAACCTCCAACTCTGTGGGTGACAATGCATAAATCGGTCCGAACGGTGGAGTCTTTCCTTCCGCAAGATCAATAGGACAGTCGTAGGACCTGTGAACAGGAAGAACTGCAGCCTTGTGCTTGTCAAAAACGTCCTTAAAGCGTGATACTTGGATGGTAGGGAAGAAGGAGGAGAAGGAGAAGGAGTAGGAGAAGGAGATTGAAAAACAGGAGAGTCAGATACAGGAAAGGTAGAAGAGGACGTAGGAGTTACTTGAAAGGCAAAAAGGTGGAAAGGAGCAGGATCAGTGGCGAGTTCATGCATGGTAGTGGTAAGAACTCGGAGAGGAGAAGGAGGGAGCTGTGACTGAAAAAGAGGAAGGATCTTGGGGGTGGAACAGAAGCAGAGTAACAGAAAGAGGCAGGATTGGAAAAACCTGTGTGGATGTTGACGAGTGTACAGGATTGGAAGAATCCTGTACAGGAGTCCGTGGTTGCGCAGGAGTGGGAAAGCCTGCGAATGTGCTGACGAATCAACAGGAGGTGGATCCTTGAGGAGGAACCTTCGACACTGATACAGGATTGGAAGAACCCTGTACAGGAACAAAACTTACAGGAGTGGAGAGAGCCTGCGGATGTGCTGAGGAACTGACATGAGGTGAATCCTGTCGAGGAGGAGTCTTCAACACTGGTACAGGAACAGGCACGGTCAATCCTGTAGCTTGTACTGCCTCAGATACTAAGGATGTATCCTGCACAGGAAGGTACAGGATTGATCCTAGCTGTCGGAGAGGAAAACGTGAGCGTCCTAGACCTCCAGTCGATCTGCGGATTTGCAACAACGAACCATGGCATGCCCAAAATGATGGGAGTCGACCGAGTCTTGATCAAGTTGAAGGAAATTGAACAGTTGAATGTGCCATACTGCAGGAGAGAGGTTCGGTAGCATGGGTAACTGCGCCAGAAGCAATCAGACGCCCATCGGCCACCTCTACAGGAACTGCACGCTTCAACTTCACCACCGAAATGCCATGTTGAGTTGCAAAAGTGTCATCCATGAAGCATGCATTTGCACCAGTGTCTAACAAGGCAAACTCCATGAGCTCTCGATTATTAAGATGAATGTGTACAGGAAACTTAAGTGATGGAATGGTATGAGCAGCACCAATGGAGCCTGCACCTACGTCCAACTTCGCGGCTCCTAGACGAAGTGGACATTGAAGTTTTCCGACTGAACTTCAGCTTCAACTTCACGCGTCTTGAACTTCCTGGCTTTAATAGGACATCTGCCACCTTGTGTCCTGCTCACCACAATACAAGCATAGGTTCTCACTGCGACGTTGCTTCTCAGCAGCGGAAAGAGAGCCACGCTTGGATTTCTCAACCTCCATAGGAACTACTCCAGAAGGTGGTGCAGGAACATGTACCACAGCTGCAGGATTGGTTTGCAGGAACTGCTGACGGGATCTTTCCTGACGACGCTCGAACAAACGGTTGTCGCAACGAACAGCTTGTTGCATGATCTCCGCTAATGTTTGGGCATCCGGTAACGTAAGGAGAAGGTCCTTCACGTCATCCCTCAACCCAAAACGGAAGTGTTCGATCAATGCAGTCTCGTCCCATGGAATGTTCGTGCAAAGTTGCTGAAATTCGGATGCATAACGGAAGCTGGTGGGATCCTTGAGTGAGCTTCCGTAACTTCGTGCATGAACGGTACTTATCAGGATCTCCAAAGCAGGCTTCAAAGGCAGCCACGAAACCTTCAAAGTCTTCCATCAATGGGTCGTCACGCTCCAGCAAGGGGCAACCCAAGCCCGTGGAGATCCACTTAGTAAGGATGCCAAAAGGCCAACCTTTTGTGCATCAGTCGAGTAGCGGCGTGGTTGCATGCGGATCAAGAGCCGGATCTGATTCAGGAAACCTTGGAAATCGGCACGATTGCCACTGAACTTTTCTGGCATGCTGATCTTCGGCTCCGAAGAAAAGTTGATGAAGAGGAACCACCGATGCCTGAGAGAGAGCCTGCGCAGCAGCCTTGGAGGATGCATCAGCAGCTGCATGTGCCGCATTGGTGGAACCTTGCAGATCGGTGACCACTTGGCGCAAAGTGGCCAGCTCATGAAGCAACATTTGGTGCTCGCGTTGAAAGTGCTCAAAATCAGCCATGATCTATGAAAGAAAAAGGAGGAAAACGAAGGAAAAGAATAAAAAAAGTAGCTGGAAACGGAGAGCTATGAAAGAGTTACTATCAAACTGTCAAGCCACGATCCAGGAACCAGGAAGAGAGCAGGATTCCAAGAACAGGAAGGCTTGACTCAGGAACAGGAGAGAGCAGGACAGGAACAAAACTCAGGAGCAAACAGGACAGGATAGGATCCGGGAGCAAGACAGGAAGCAGACAGGATCCAGGAACAAGACAGAACAGGACAGGATCGGAACAAGACAGGCAGGACAGGATCCAGGAGCAGGACAGAAACAGGAGCGAGACAGAGCAGGACAGGAAACAAGACAAGAACAAGACAAGACGAGATTATCATAGTAAGACTGGTGTTGATAGTAACTGATTGTACAACAATTAGGTCGGAGCTTTTATGCTCACAACTTCAAGAGCTAATTTAGGCATGAGTGCTAAAAGCGGTTGCATGCATGCAAAGTGACTGCATGCATGTAGAGGCTAAGATGAGTCCACATGTCCCTTATCCTCTAGGCATATCCTGTGGCATATCCTGTAGGAATATCCTGCAACCGTATCCTGTATCCGGAATCCTGGTAGGAATATCCTATAGGAAAGTCCTGCAACCCGTATCCTGTATCCGGAATCCTGTATCCTGTATTGGGTCGTGACAACCGGGGTGCCTCGCTACTTCCATCAACCTCCCTCGACTGGCTCATTACATCCTCCTGGCAAGCTGATGCTCATTGATCTCTAGTTGTTCGAACGAGTTAATCCCAGCTCTCCTTTGGCCGCAAACTTTGCTTGCTACAGTGAACTCCATCTATGTGTACTATTTATCCCTCCGTGGTCGTCACAAATGGTCGTTGGGGACTCTGCAGGCCAGATGTGGTGCTTCTTAAGAAGCCTCAGTGGTCGCCAGGACGCTGTGGATAGCATCCGACCCCGGGGGTCCGAGCTGGCAAGCGCCGGCGGGAGTACTGGAAGGTGCTAAATGGCCTCTTACCCAGACGCTATGAGTGTCCATGTACAAGGGATGGGGGAGTTCTCCTGGGGTACCACAGTGTCAGTTAGCATAGTGCGTTATTGGGCCTAAAAGTGGAGCAAGAGGAGCATCACCGGTAAGATGGTGAATATGGTTATATATATATACAGTGCCTGATTGAGTACAAACTACCTTCGACAGGGGGAGCAAGACACAAGACGCAGGCTTCCTAACCAAAAAGACCTCCTCCCATACTAGCCTTCCTGCTTATATAGTGGGTCACCTAGTGCTAGACCCTAGGTACATGTGGCACTTTCTTACTAGTCTACCACCCTATGACAAAGTCCTATCTGTCTCATTTATGCGCCTCTCTCACGCATGCTGTCCTGCGTACCCTGGGTAGTTGATCCAGACGATCGGATCTACACCGGTTACGCTGCCGCCTGACATCTGTTGCCATCAGTCCATACATGCGGTACCTTCCTTACCCAGCACTTCGTCCCATCGTTCGTCCGTGTAGGATGGTAGTTTGACGGTGTCAGACCACCGTCAACTAAGGATTCATTCGATACGCTTACTGTCTTTTAGGTATTGCTTGAGATAATAGTTTTATCTTGTGTGTGCAAATTGTTGTCGGAACTCCCTTCAGATCTTCATAACTCCACGCAAATACATCTACATTTTATTGTAATACGTCTATTACTTACAATCGGTACTCTAGTTCAATTCACTCAATTTAAATTTTCTATGAACCTTGTTCGCTTATCTTGAATTCATTCTAATATTTTAGTTTGTGTTAATTGTTCATTCTCCATTTTTATACTTTAATTGTTGCTTCTTTGATTGTTTAAACTTAGTATGTACTCCAAGTGCTTCCATGTGTTGCTATTATGTGTTCACTTGGAGGCGTATTTCATCTCTTGTTGAGCAAAGAAAATCCTAACACTAAAACATAGCAGTGGTCGCAACCAACAACCGTCTATCAGAATAAGAAGATAAAGAGATAGTGTACAAATCAGACTTCAGAAGGTGTAAGGATGGTAAGGTATGTAGTAGTTAGCAGTACTACAGATCTCGTCATAGTGCTGAGAAGTATAGTATACATCAAACAGAGTAATAAGTAAGAAAGACATATTAAGAGTAAGATGAAACTTATATTATGTCCACACACGGCACATAGTACAATATACAGTATACTTGAGATCCTTCCTAGTCCTAATCTAGTCTATTTATACCCTTACTCCCATTCTTGTACTAGAAGTTATCATAACTTCCTCCTAGCCTTATCCTTTTAGTTATCATAACTCCTTCTCATCCTTATCCTGATGTACTCCGTCTTAAACATCGTATTGCGATAGTAAGCTCGTCGTATTACGATAGTGACCCGTAATTCTGTATTTCCATCCAACCCTCATTTTCTATAATATTACACTTTTTTTTTGTGTTTTTCCCATTATATGCCCAAAGAAATAAACATAACTAGGAATCTTTTACATGACTAACTACGATCCTAACCTTGGACTGGAACTTTTGCATCACCCCGATGCAACCTTATGACGGCCCCATTGTTGTTTTGCAAATAGAAGCCACCATGGTCTTGAGCTTGTGGTTCTCCTAGCATAGTTTGCGGACTTCTTCTGTGTCATCTGTAGCAGTGGTACTAGTTGGGTTGAAGTCGTCCATCTTAGTATTGATGTTGCGTATCTGCTCACCATGTGTATGCATCATGTCCATGAGTACCTTATGTTGTTCATATAGGCAGTGGGTGATGTTTAACTGTTCTGAAGTTGCTTGTCCATGGAATTACAGCAATCATGGAGCTGTGTGTGTGAGTGTTATCTCCCCGTGGTGAACATCTACTTGATGTATTAAGGAGTTGACTACACTCTGGAGATGTGAGAGCTGACTCTTGAGACTTGCGTCATTTGTTGTGTCATGTGTTGGTTGATCTGGAGTGCGTAGTCTAGGTGAAGATGTTTTATCTCGAGTACCCTTGGAACTTCTGGGTGTGTTGCGCTCCTATCGATCTGCAGCGTGATGCCCCATATGTTGTGGTTCGGAGTGGGGTTCTTGCTCCTTCCCTTTATGTTGAGTGTCGTTCTTGTCTTGTTGTCCATGTGTCAATGATGGTGAATGCTATTCTTGATGTGGCTCCTGATAGTTGGATTTTGTATGTCTTCTATCGTATTCCGTACCTATTGTGTTGTGACTTGGGGAATTGTACTTGTGGTGGGTGGCGGATGAGTCGCCGATGGTGATGGTATACGGCATCTTCCTTGTGTGCCTCCTATGGTGGGATGATTATTGGTGTTGAGTCCTCGCATTCCATGTGTGTTGCAGGAGCCGGTGTTGTGTGCTTAGTGTGTGTTCTTTGAATGTCTCTTTGTGGCGACGGTCTCCTTTTGCAATACTTGATCATCTTCGTCGTCATCATCCACAAATTGGTATGCTGGTTCATGCATTTGTGCTTCCTTTGGTTTCCTTGCTTGTGATCTCGGTCACTTCCTAGGCTTGGTTTGGGAGCACTGCATCCAAATTATGATGTCAAAATGTTATCTGAATACTATGTGGTGACCCTAACCAAAAAAACATCCTTGTTGGAATTAGAGTGTGCCTGCTGGTGCTAAATATGCATGCGTAATACGCAGTGTCATTAGAATTTGGTGAAGGATTGGAAATAATGGTCGTCTCTTTAATCCTTTCTTTTGGGGTTGTGTAGAGTTTATACTCGCGTTGCAATCCGAGTACAACGAGCTCCTTCAATCTAGTTTTTGTCCCTGCTCAGTCAAATGATAAGTGTCCTGATTTCCTTGTTGAATCTTGCCAGGAGTTCGTCGAAAAGCAAATGCGGTGGTGATCGCCTTGATACAGCTCTTATGAGGTTCCTGTAACATGAATGTTGGTGCTGCATTGGCAGTCCTCTGCTTCTGGAGAAATCTATTGTAGTGATCGGTGTATGCTTGAATGTATGTGTGGACTTGCAGAATTGGGTCGAAAGATGCATCCAGATTTGATTGTTGAAACACATCCCTAATGAACTTACTTGCAAATGCAAATGTTGGGCTGTGAAGTTGTAAGGCTTTGAGTTGTGGTACATAAGCCTTAATTGCTTGATTGACTAACTGCTCCCCTGCTCATCCAATCACTTATGAATGAATGTGTCGAAATACTTTTCTAGCTGCTTGTGTTGTATCCATTCCTGTATGTCAGAGATGAAGTTGGTGATGAGCAAGCGACATGGTACAACACCAATGAGATCAACAATGTGGGTTTAGATTGGAATTTGGGGTGTTGAGCTGTAGCAGAGGTGTTCCAATGTGTCGGTGAGTTCATCCATGGAATGTGCTACTGAATTCTATATGGAAAGTGGCAATTGGAAACGATTGTATAAGAACGGAGAAATGTGCACCAAAAGTGAAAAAGAATTTGTGAAACCCTGCTGTGTGCTTTTGACTGGGGTGGATTGTTTTATCCTTCTATATTTATGGCATGTTAGATTTTTTTGGGCAATCCACGTGTCGATTCCTGATTCGTTTGCTATGTGAATACTTGGTTTTTGGTAGGAAATATCTCATCATTGGATATTGTGTTTCTTGGATTTTGCCATTCGTTAGAATTCGTATCCCACTTGTGTGAGTTGTCTTGTTTATATTTTGAGAAGATTCTACTTAACGTTTATCCTCTAGAATGGAATGTTCTTTTCTTCGTGTATATTTCCCTCTTGAGGCTATCATATTACCGTGTTGTTCGGATTACGTGATGTTTCTGGTATGGGGTTGTGGTTGGTGTCTTCATTTTTGAGATTGTCTTTCAGCTTGTTCGAGGTGTATTTTTGTATGTGGTTTGCATTTGTTGTAAGCAGGACTCGTGTCGTATCGTCCATAAAAGTGACGGTATTATTTAATCGTATATCAGTAATAATGTATGGTCCATAACATTTAGACTTGAACTTATGTCAGATGGGTCGGAGATTTCCTCTATAATGCCATACCATTTCACAAACTCGAAATACGGGTCATTGTTGTACTCTTTGAAGTCGATCGTGCCAAGCCTTAATGTGAGTTTGGATAGCTTGAATGTTGAAGACTGCTTATTGTCTTTTCTCATCGAGCTTTTTAAATTGCAATAATCTTTGTTTGAATTGTTCTGATTTGCCAATATCGTATTCCAATAACATCCGTAATGATGAATGATGTATTTAATGCCTCAAATCCGTATGCTAGTTGAAACAGTGTAAATTTGTAGCTACTTTATACATAGTATGGTACGCCCATAATGTGAAAGCGAGTTTTTTCATCCCAATTCTTGTGATTCGTGTTTACTATCTTAGTTAATACGGTCTTCAATATTTTATTAGTAGCTTCTGCATATTCATTGCCTTGTGGATAATACGCAGGGGAACATATGTTTGACTAAATACTCTGTACAAAGAACTTTGATGTTTGTTGACAAAATGAGTTCCCTGGTCACTAATAGTTCTATTAGAGCACCAAATCGTATGATAATATTCTCATAGATAAATTTTGCGACGCGTGTTGCATGGCAATCTCATAGTGCGATAGCTTCTGCCATTTAGTAATATAATCTATGAGCATCAAAATGTATTGATTCCTCTTGCTAACTATAATATTTTACGTGTTGTTAACGTTCTTGTAAATGTCCTTCGTGTTCTCTTGAGTGAGCTTCTCGTAATATGAGATGAACTTCTTTTGTTGGTATGCATCTCCTCAAGACTTCATTCTTTCCCTTCTTGTAGAGTATCCCTACAATTATGTAGTACGATTTGGACCGTAAGACTAGTTGTTTGTGTTGTTGTGGTGATGCATATTCCTCTAGTGATAGTTCGGTAGTTAGAAATTGTTTAATATCTCATAAATATCCTTGTTGGTAGTACGTTTTGGTTGCTCTTGTTCCATTTGAAACAAACATGCATATGGTAGGTCATCATTAATGCTGACACCTGTCAAGCCACGATCCAAAAACCAGGAAAAGAGTAGGATTCCAAAAACAAGGAGGCTTGACTCAGGAACAAGACAGAGAGCAGGATAGGAACTAGGAACTCAGGAACAAGACTAGAACCGGAAGGATCCGGGAGAGACAGGAACAGGATAGGATTCGGGAGCCAGACAGGAAGGTGCAGGACAGGATCCAGGAAAAAACAGGAACAGGATAGGATCCAGAAGCAGAATAGGATCCGAAAGAAAGACAAGAGCAGGAGGCAAGGAGCAGACACGAACAAGACAAGAATGATTGTAGAATGACTGATGTTGATTGTAACTGATTGTACAACAATTAGGTCGGAGCTTTTATGCTCACAACTCCAAGCTAATCTGGTCATGAGTCTAATCTAGTCATCAGCTAAGAATAGTGACCCTTATCTCTAGGCATATCCTATAGCATATCCTATAGGAATATCCAGTAGGATATCCTGCAGGCATATCCTGTAGGTATATATCCTGCAGGCATATCTTGTAGGTATATCCTAAACCCGTATCCTATATCCTATATCTTATATCCGGAATTCTGCATCCTGTATCCTGTATCTGGAATCCTGTATCGGGTTGTGACAGCACCTCCTCCCTAAGGACGAGTTCCACGAGTCTTGGGACTGGTTTAGCAGGATAATGCCGATGGAAAGCAGCAACTTTGGAAGAAGCATGGAGTAAGTTGGATGCAGGTTCCCAAGTGCGATCGGTAGGCAAATAACCTTTCCAATCCACCAAGTATTGAAGTTGGCGATGAAGACGAGAATCAAGGATGGCTGCAACTTCGTACTCAGGTTCACCAACAATGACCACAGGAGGGGAGGAGAAGAAGCACGACCAGGAAGAGAAGAAGGATGATACGGCTCCAACAAGGAGGTGTGAAACACAGGATGAAGTTTGGTAACTCGAGTCAAAGCTACAGGATTACCTCCGCCATATCCTGTAAGGGCCCAATCGTTGAAAATCCAACTTAGAAGAAGGCCTGTTGGTGCGAATGTGTCGACGAAAAGCCACACGAGATCACCAATCTTGTATGCAGGTGCCAGCTGACGGTGAGCATCAGCATGATGCTTGTATTCTTGCTTGCTGAAGATGAACCCGGAGATCATCCTGTACCTGACGAAGATGCTAGGACATCCTGTACTGCAGGAGCGGAAGAAGGAAAGCAGAGGAGCAAAGCAGCAAAGGAACAAAGTTAAAACGTGGATGGTGGCCTGTAAAGCAAAGAAAGGTGTCTGGCCTGTAGATGCGTGAACGGAGTTGTTGTAAAAACTCTGCCATTGGAAGAAGGTCCAACCAGTTGTCCTGTTGGTAATGATGAAGCAACGAAGATACTATTTAAGGTCTGAATTGTGCGTTCTGACTGCCCATTAGTTTGCGATATATCCTGAAGAAAGATCCGCTTTAACCTGTAGACTCCGAAGAAGCTCTCGCCAAAACTTGGACATGAATTGTGGACCTCGATCGAAAATAATGCTCTCAGGAAGACCATGATGTCGGAACACTTCACGGATCACCAACTCAGCAGTTGACTGTCCTGTAGTTTCTTGTTGCAGGGTAGGAAATGAGCCTGCTTGGTGAAACGGTCAACCACCACAAGAACTGCATCGAATCCACGAGAAGAGGAAGATCTGTGAGGAAATCCATAGAAATGGATCTCCAAGGAGCAGAAGGAACAGGAAGAGGACGAAGAAGACCAGAGGGTGCATGATGAGGCATCTTCGACCTGTTACAAGTGTCACAACTCCGTACAAACCTTTCCACAAAACCTCGCAACCCAGGCCACCAATAGTTGCGAGTCACCAACTCCACTGTCTTGGCCACACCAAAATGTCCTGTAGCCGGGTATCATGACAATCCTGTACCACACGAGTCCTAGAAATACCAACAGAACGTACAGGAGACCTTCCCGGTACAGGAGTCCATCCTGTATGATGAACAACTTGTAGTCGGAACGGGAACTGGAGGAAGAGGAACTTGCAATGTCAGGATGAATGTGTGAGAACACATTCTTTGCCAAGTCGTCTGTAGCCAACGAACGGATGTCCTGTAGGAGTGTTGAATTTGCTGGAGCCTGATGAACCTGTAATGTGCAAGCCGAGTCGATAGGACCCAACAACACTTGTCTTTCAGTCATATGCAGGATCGCCCGGACCGGTGCAAGGTAGAGCGCCTAGACAATGCGTCCGCCTTGCCATTCCAAAACCGGGCCTGTAGACGATGACGAAAATCAAAACGTGATAGGAACTCCGCCCACCTAGCCTGTCGCCGACTGAGAACTCGAGGTTTGAAAATACTCCAGGTTCTTGTGATCCGTAAGAACTTGTACAGGATGTGCAGCACCTTCCAGGAAATGCCGCCACTCCTCGAACGAATCCACAATGGCCTTGAGTTCCTTGTCATGAATCTCGTAATTGATCTCCGCCGAAAGGAACTTACGAGAGTGAAAAGCTACAGGATGAAGCAACTTGTCTTCTCCAACTTGATAGGACGGATCCTACTGCAAAATCCGAGGCATCTGCTTCAACGAAGAAAGGACGAGAAGGATCAGGATGTGCTAAAATCGGAGCTGTCGTGAAGGCGTCCTTGAGTGTTGTGAATGCATGTTCCGCCTTGTCGGACCAAGAGAAAACCCTGTGCGCTTGGTGAGTTCCGTGAGTGGAAGTACACGCTTGGAGAAGTCCTGTATGAACCGCCTGTAGAAGTTTGCAAAGCCAAGGAAACATTGTACATCTCGTACAGACTTGGGCCCACTCCACGATGGTCTTCACCTTGTGCATGTCCATGGAAACGCCAGCAGGAGAGACGATGTAGCCCAAGAACTCCACAGAATCCCTATCGAAAAAACACTTCTCCAACTTCGCTACAGGCCATGCTCGCGAAGCCGCTGTAGAACTAATCGTACATGCTTGTCATGTGCCGCCTGGTCCTTGGAGAAAATCAAAATGTCGTCGAGGTAGATCACCACAAACTGGTCCAAGAAGTCACGAAAGATGTCGTTCACCATGTGTTGGAACACGGCTGGGGCATTGGTAAGGCCGAAAGGCATCACCGTGTACTCGAAGTGTCCATACCTTGTACGAAAGGCAGTCTTCCACTCATCGCCTGGACGAATCCGTACAAGGTTGTAGGCCCCTCGTAAGTCGATCTTCGTGAACACCTTTGCTCCTCGCAGCCGATCGAGAAGTTCCGGGATCAATGGCAACGGGTACCGATTCCGAATGGTGACTTGATTCAAACCCCTGTAGTCCACAACCAAACGTAAACTCCCATCCTTCTTCTTGACAAAGAAGATAGGCGCTCCTGCAGGGGACTTTGAGTGACGAATGAAGCCGGATGCCAAGTTGTCCTCGATGTACTGACGAAGAACCTCCAACTCTGTGGGTGACAATGCATAAATCGGTCCGAACGGTGGAGTCTTTCCTTCGCAAGATCAATAGGACAGTCGTAGGACCTGTGAACAGGAAGAACTGCAGCCTTGTGCTTGTCAAAAACGTCCTTAAAGAGTGATACTTGGATGGTAGGGAAGAAGGAGGAGAAGGAAAGGAGAGGAGAGGAGATTGAAAAACAGGAGAGTCAGACAGGAAAGGTAGAAGAGGACGTAGGAGTTACTTGAAAGGCAAAAAGGTGGAAAAAGCAGGATCAGTGGCAAGTTCATGCATGGTAGTGGTAAGAACTCGGAGAGGAGAAGGAGGGAGCTGTGACTGAAAAAGAGGAAGGATCTTGGGGGTGGAACAAAGCAGAGTAACAAAAGAGGCAGGATTGGGAGAAACCTGTGTGGATGTTGACGAGTGTACAGGATTGGAAGAATCCTGTACAGAAGTCCGTGGTTGCACAGGAGTGAGGGAAGCCTGCGAGTGTGCTGACGAACCAACAGGAGGTGGATCCTGTTGAGGAGGAACCTTCGACACTGATACAGGATTGGAAGAACCCTGTACAGGAACCGCAAACTTACAGGAGTGGAGAGAGCCTGCGGATGTGCTGAGGAACTGACATGAGGTGAATCCTGTCGAGGAGGAGTCTTCAACACTGGTACAGGAACAGGCACGGTCAATCCTGTAGCTTGTACTGCCTCAGATACTAAGGATGTATCCTGCACGCAGGAAGGTACAGGATTGATCCTAGCTGTCGGAGAGGAAAACGTGAGCGTCCTAGACCTCCAGTCGATCTGCGGATTTGCAACAACGAACCATGGCATGCCCAAAATGATGGGAGTCGACCGAGTCTTGATCAAGTTGAAGGAAATTGAACAGTTGAATGTGCCATGACTGCAAGAGAGAGGTTCGGTAGCATGGGTAACTGCGCCAGAAGCAATCAAACCCATCGGCCACCTCTACAGGAACTGCACGCTTCAACTTCACCACCGAAATGCCATGTTGAGTTGCAAAAGTGTCATCCATGAACATGCATTTGCACCAGTGTCTAACAGGGCAAACTCCTTGAGCTCTCGATTATTAAGATGAATGTGTACAGGAAACTTGAGTGATGGAATGGTATGAGCAGCACCAATGGAGCCTGCACCTACGTCCAACTTCGCGGCTCCTAGACGAAGTGGACATTGAAGTTTTCCGACTGAACTTCAGCTTCAACTTCACGCGTCTTGAACTTCCTGGCTTTAATAGGACATCTGCCACCTTGTGTCCTGCTCACCACAATACAAGCATAGGTTCTCACTGCGACGACGTTGCTTCTCAGCAGCGGAAAGAGAGCCACGCTTGGATTTCTCAACCTCCATAGGAACTACTCCAGAAGGTGGTGCAGGAACATGTACCACAGCTGCAGGATTGGTTTGCAGGAACTGCTGACGGGATTTTCCTGACGACGCTCGAACAAACGGTTGTCGCAACGAACAGCTTGTTGCATGATCTCCGCTAATGTTTGGGCATCCGGTAACGTAAGGAGAAGGTCCTTCACGTCATCCCTCAACCCAAAACGGAAGTGTTCGATCAATGCAGTCTCGTCCCATGGAATGTTCGTGCAAAGTTGCTGAAATTCGGATGCATAACGGAAGCTGGTCGGGATCCTTGAGTGAGCTTCCGTAACTTCGTGCATGCAGAACGGTACTTATCAGGATCTCCAAAGCAGGCTTCAAAGGCAGCCACGAAACCTTCAAAGTCTTCCATCAATGGGTCGTCACGCTCCAGCAAGGGGCAACCCAAGCCCGTGGAGATCCACTTAGTAAGGATGCCAAAAGGCCAACCTTTTGTGCATCAGTCGAGTAGCGGCGTGGTTGCATGCGGATCAAGAGCCGGATCTGATTCAGGAAACCTTGGAAATCGGCACGATTGCCACTGAACTTTCTGGCATGCTGATCTTCGGCTCCGAAGAAAAGTTCGATGAAGAGGAACCACCGATGCCTGAGAGAGAGCCTGCGCAGCAGCCTTGGAGGATGCATCAGCAGCTGCATGTGCCGCATTGGTGGAACCTTGCAGATCGGTGACCACTTGGCGCAAAGTGGCCAGCTCATGAAGCAACATTTGGTGCTCGCGTTGAAAGTGCTCAAAATCAGCCATGATCTATGAAAGAAAAAGGAAAAACGAAGGAAAAGAATCAAGAAAAAAAGTAGCTGGAAACGGAGAGCTATGAAAGCAGTTACTATCAAACTGTCAAGCCACGATCCAGGAACCAGGAAGAGCAGGATTCCAAGAACAGGAAGGCTTGACTCAGGAACAGGACGAGAGCAGGACAGGAACTAGGAACTCAGGAGCAAGAGGAACGGATAGGATCCGGGAGGACAGGAACAGGATAGGATCCGGGAGCAGACAGGAAGGCAGGACAGGATCCAGGAACAAGACAGGAACAGGACAGGATCCAAGCAAGACAAGAGCAGGAGGAAGGAGCAAGACAGAACAAGACAAGAACAAGAATGATCGTAAAGACTGGTGTTGATGTAACTAATGATTGTACAACAATTAGGTCGGAGCTTTTATGCTCACAACTCCAAGCTAATCTAGTCATGAGTCTAATCTAGTCATGAGCTAAGAATAGTGCCTTATCCTCTAGGCATATCCTGTAGGATATCCTGTAGGAATATCCTGTAGGTATATCCTGTAACCCGTATCCTGTATCCTGTATCCTGTATCGAATTCCTGCATCCTGTATCCTGTATCTGGAATCCTGTATCGGGTTGTGACAACACCGTCTTCCCCATTTGTAATGCGGCTCAAGAAATCGACTTATTGGTGTAGCTTGCCTGGTTTGTGAATGATTTGAAAATCGAACTTGCAACAATAAAAACCATCATACTAACCTTCCTTCAAGTTTCGTCTTACTCAATAAATTTTACCTTATTTACTAACAAATAATGTCAAAATTTCTTGGCAGCATAGACCATTTTGAGTGCTTCTTTCTTTGTAGTTATGTAGTTTTCTTCTGCAGGTGCTAATCTTCAACTAGCATAATATAACGGACGATCTTTCCCGTCTTCTTGTGTTTGTGTTAATATGCATCTTATGGCATAAGATGATGCATCCACTTGAACATGAAATTCTTGTGGGCTAGCGAGAATAGGCGCCTTCATTAATACTTGTTTCAATGTTTGAAAACTTTGTTCGCATTCTGGGTTCCATGTGAAGGGTTGTCCTTCTTAACAGCATAGTTAAAAGCTTTGCTATTGCGGCATAATTTTTGATAAATCGGCGATGATATATATTCCATTTTACCAAGTAACCGTCGTATTCTACTCACGTCTTTAGGAAGTTGCATGGTCTGTATTACTTTGACTTTATCTTGGTCCATTATTATCTCGTCCTTGCATATAATGTGACCCAGTAGTACTCCTGATTTTACACAGAATACACACTTCTCCGAATTAAGTGCTATATTGTTTCAATCGACATTTCTCAAAACATTTCGTTAGACACTCTAAATGTCCTTGGATCCGTAAATGCTGAAATCGTCCAAGAAAATCTTCATAAATGTTGTTA
The DNA here is from genome assembly GCA_003024785.1 of Selaginella tamariscina. NCBI lineage: Eukaryota > Viridiplantae > Streptophyta > Lycopodiopsida > Selaginellales > Selaginellaceae > Selaginella > Selaginella tamariscina. The sequence goes on along the minus strand of PUQB01000312.1, from coordinate 177,438 downwards.
AATAATCGCAAAATCTTTCGCTAACCAAAGGCTGAAAGGTGAATGGTGCATTACATAATTCAAAAGGCATAACATGATATGCATATGCTCCCCAAGGACTAATGAATGCTATCTTTGGTTGATCTGCTTTGTCATAGTTTTTTACTATGATTCGGCACTTGGATATCTAGTGATGGTCCGGCCGGGTGTCATAGGTATTTGTGAGAAACTTTGGGCAAAGATAGCACTTCTATCTAAAAAATCTTACCCTGGTTTTTTTGTGTCCCAGTTAGGTTTTTGGGTGGTTTCAGTGAGTTTTGGCATGTCAGATATGGGTAGAAACACCCTTAGGATTGACCTAACCCTAGGGTTTCCTAACCCCATGCCCTAAACCCCTCAGGTTAGGGTTTAGGGTTAATGGGTCATTAATTAACTCACCAAGTATATTCCCTTTGGGAATGAGATTCTATGCCATGTAAATAGGAAAACAGGGGGGGCCTCTGTCACATAAATAAGGTAGAATATGTAGGAGTGAGGGTTCCTAGGTTCATGACTGAGCTCATTACTTTTTCCCTGTGCAAGCTCTAGCTTGTGTCATCAAGGCACAACCCTCTGTTGTGCCGCCCTAACTTCCAGATGACAGGGGTACGTCCTACCTTCAGGGTAGCTTACCCTTAACATTGGCGAATCCATGTCTGGGAGGTCTTGAGGCTGAAGTTGAGGCTTATCTCCAGCCTCCTCCTCCACATCAAACTAAGTGTAGCACTCACGGCCAAGTAAGGCACATTTGTGTCCTTGTCCAACTGTGGACGTGGGTCTAGTTTGACAGGTTCACATTACCTAGTTCTTGAGGGTTCATTGAGGGGTTCTAGAGTTGGCATTTAGAGCCACATTTGTGGCACTTGGTGCAACTCTTGAATCTAAGGTTATGGCATGATAGTCCACACCGTGGAAGGCAGTGTCACATGGAGATGTGACATTGAGCTAGACAACGCCTAAGGTATGCCCTTTGGGGTTGTGTTATGGACTTGTTACCAAGGGGTAGCAAACAGACATGCTTGTGCTTGCACTAGGGTACTAAGCCTTGGGCATCCGCTCAAGGGAGGTTAGGTCTCATAACTAGGTGTGCTTTGGCACACTTGGCTAGGGAGTGTTCTTCTTTGGAATCCAGGGGTTGAACAACCTAAGCTTGTTAGCATTAACCCTTTTGTGAGGCACTTGCAAGGTCATGTACTTAAGGTTATTCAAAACCTAGCGTTAGGGAGTTTGCTTGTAGTAAAAATTCCTGTCCACCTACGGCGCACACTCATGTCCTCACTAAGTACTAACCCTAGTCTAGGGTATGACTTGGCCACTCAAAACCCTTAGGGGTTAGTCGTGGTTCAGGGTGCCCCTTAACACCCTAAAGGGGTTGTACTCCTGAATGAGGTTGACTCCTCAAGGAGTAAGTGACGATGCTTACGGGGCATGTGTGTGGACACATCTCTTTTGCGAGGTTAGGGCATGAGCCTGTCTAGGTTTACTAGGATAGGATCTTGAAGTCTACTCGGGATATTTTCTAGGGTTCAGGGGATGGTCATTCTAGGGGACTTAGGGTAGGACTCTAAGTCTTCTGTTTAACTAGGCATTTGGCTCAGACTCTTGGGGTCATCTTGGAAGACTTAGCATTGCTCACACATTGAAATTGACACCAGAAGGCCACTTGGCAGCCACGTGTTGCCATGTGTTAACCCTCCAGGTTAAAACTCTAACATGTTTAATTACTTGTACTTGGTTGTATCCTAAAAATCCATTTAAGAACTAATACATGTTGTGTCCAACTATTGTATCCAATAACTCTTTGGTGAAAGGTATTGGATACGTATCTCACTTAGTTATGTCATTCAACTTCTTATAATTGACGCCGATTCATAATTTACTATTCTTCTTTAGTCCTACGACAATTGGTGATAACCATTGTGGGTTTTCAATTGAATATATGAATCCGGCTGTAATAGCTTGTCCACTTCTTCTTTGAGTTTTGCTAGAAACATGGGGTTCATATGGTAGGCTTGTTGTTTTCTAGGTATTACATGTGGTAGTAATTCTATCTTGTGCATACAGATTGTTGATGGAACCCCTTGAATCTTCATAACTCCAAGGAAAGACATCAACATTCTCGTAGTACGTCGACCAATTTCCTTCCGTAATCTGGTTCAAGGTCCAATGCTATTCATACTTTGCACGGTCCATGGTCATTTGTTTTGATTTCTACTTTTTCAGTCCTCTCATTATTCATAATTTCCAATTTTTGTTGAGTCCGTGATTTTGTTCGCACTCTATTTCAAATTGCAGTTGTTATTATGTGGTTGTTTGAACTTGTCGGTTAATCCAAAAATGTCCATATGTTACTACTATTGATCATTGGTGATCATAATTTCCTGTTCAATAACATCCTTTTCGTCTTCCGGTGTCATTATTAGCTTGTGCTATCTCTATGAGTTCCGGGTTGCTATCGAATAAGACTTTTTCTTCTTTCGTATTTAGACCATAAGCCAGTCACAATCTTCCATTTGTAAGGGTTGGGTTGGTTGCTCAATTTGCTTCTTTTGTTGTGTTTTAATAACTACTTTACCATTCTTGTATAGTACTATTTCATCGTCTTCCCAATTATGTCATACTTTGGCATCTCGTAGCCAGGGTCTTCCTAATAAATTTAATATGGTTTGTTAGTCTGTTCGATATGTTTGTACAACCAAAGACATCTTAAACTTGATTCTTACAGTTTCCAATATACGGACCTGATTATACTAACAAGTTATACTTTTCTTTGATCAATCATTCATATTAAGAATGGTGCATTTTCTATTGAACCTAAACCCAGTTCCTTGTAGGTCTGCTCTTCAATAATATTAACTCATGAGCCACCATCAATGGGTATGTTTCGAATGTTATTTTTCTCAATGCTTGCAGTAATCATTGGTATTTCCTCTCATCCCAATCTTTTTCATTTCTAAGGACTTTGGTCGTATTCACCTCGACTCAACTTGTATCGTGTTGAATATTGCTTGTGTTGAAGACGTTAGCTATTTGTGTTTGTAGAAACGGTGCTAGTCAATAACTCTCCTATATTGCAACATGACGGCGACAATACGATCTCTAAGTGGTACTGCTGATGTGGACTCCTGGGATTGCTTATTTGCTTCATTGGGTATAGGATCTTTCTTTTCTTCTTGCTATATTTTCTGAATTTGATCCGCCACTTTTTACACTATAGCTTCTCTTTCTCCCAGTTTTTTGCATATTGATTCTTCTTTGCTTGATTCTATCTGTACTCATTTAGCTCGTGTTACTGCATATTTTTCTGTTGAAGATAACTCCGTATCTTCTTCCCACTTGCATTCATGATTCTGTTCCTCCTAATCATCTTCTTGTTAGACTTCAATCCTACGCGTTGCTAGTTCTGTGGGTGGTACTCCGATGTTAAATTCATGTTGTGAGCACTCCAGTGAATAATGTCCCATCTCTCCACATGTGTAGCATCAAACATTGTTGAGCCTATTACATTTAGTGGAATAATGCCCTTTTCCCCATATCTAAAACATGTCACGTTTGGATTCGGACCACGTAGTGTTGGTGGAGGCAGTATTGGCACAATAAAGGCGGTTCGGCTTGCACTGGATACCAATCACTGGCATCTCCTTAAGTGAATGGGAATATGTAGAGCTTCTCATGCTCATCCATGATTTTGTTAGCTTCACATGCCTTCTCAAATTGCTGAATATGCCAATTCATATCCTCGTTCTCCAAGCATGAAAAGGTAGAGGGTACTACTTTCCCCATAATTGTTAGTGTTCTCATCTTCTCATGTGTTTCAATTGTAAGTAGATCCCAGTATTCTTGCGCTAGCAAGCGTTTTCCTCTATCTTTGTATTCCTCGTTGTTGTCCTCTTCTTCAGTAGACCCGTCATGCTCCATTTGCCATTGCTCTTCTCTTTGTGCTTTTGACTACTCCTTACGCCTATGTTCATCTCGTTCCTTCGACCTTCTTCGGGTTTTAATTATAGCTTGTCGTTGTAAGTATCGCTTTGCACATTCTCGTTGTTGTCTCTATCTTATCTCTTCATATCGTTGACATTCTGCAAGAATTCGTTGTAATCATCCATTCACTTACTACTAGATGCAGCAAATCCATTCTTCTGCTGTCTTTTTGAATGTTTCCGTCTCTATGACAGTTGTCCTGATAGTATTAAGTATTTGCTTCAAAGTCTGTGGAAAGCCTCGAATTTCTTCTTCCGCCATAATTTCTCTTCAAACTTTAACACTTCTTGGGTATGGGCCTACCCATCTTGGTACATCCTACATACACGTTGTTAGTTACATGCTAATACGACATTCCTCCATGATTGCCATATGTTGAGCAAAGAAAATCCTAACACTAAAACATAGCAGTGGTCTCCATCAACAACCTGTTAAGGGTCTATCAAAATAAGAAGATAGAGAGATAGTGTACAGATCAGACTTCAAAAGGTTAAAAAGGGTAAGGATGGCAAGGTATGTAGTAGTTAGCAGTACTGTGAATCCCATCACAATGCTGAGAAGTGAATAGTATACATCAAAACAGAGTAATAAGTAAGAAAAGACGTATTAAGAGTAAGATGAAACTTATATTATGTCCACATACGGCACATAGTACAATATATAGTATACTCGGGATTCTCTCCTAGTCCTAATCTGATCTATTTATACATTTACTCCCGTTCCCATATTAGCGCTTATCGTAACTTCCTCCTAGCCTTATCCTTTCAGTTATCATGCTAGCTAGCTCCTTTTCTCTCACCAGTCTACAGGGACAGATGGGGGGAGGCTCATGTTGACTGACACATACACTTACATAAACAGATGTAGACACGCACAAGTACATCATACCAAAATTTCAATGTAGAACTGTTTCATGAGCAGGTACAATTTGATTCTTTGTTGGTGTCTTCATGAAGTGTGTCTGAAGAAACTACAATTACTTCACGTTCATTAGACCTTAATTGGGATTGTCTAAGATAGTGATCCAGTGTTCTACATAATGCATTCAAACAATAACTAAACACATCCTACTAATTTGTTAAAGAAAATGACATTGTGCTCTAGTGGAATCGGAATCACCTCCCTCTTGATTCTATCATGTAATACATTAACATATCAAGAACACCACAAATGTGATTATGTAGTATGTATTTAACCCATAAGGATATTCATATATGTATACCTTTGAAAATAGCTTCGAATTTGATGGTTTGTATCAAGTACCATAACACTTGCCTCTTGTGTTTTGACTGGTCAATTTTATTGACCAATCAAAAACATATTTTCTCAATATTTGTTTGACCATGTACCAGGGCTTCATGATCCACTTGTAAAAATTCACCATGGCCAAGAACATGCATGTTACCTAGGATAGTGTATAGCAAGAAAACCTTGTCCTTTGGTTGGACAACATCATCCTCCTATTGTACAACATGAAATAAGCATCAATTTCAAATTTATTTAAAAAGCAAATCAACACTTACATATCATTAGCAACCTCTTTCTCACCAAACATGAGCATTCAACTAAACTTACTAAAGACCTCTTCATTGTCAACCTTTGTATCCTATAAAACAAATCGTAAAATACATAGTGAAACATGCAGGGTATGTGTGTGTGTGTGTGTTTGAAAGAGAGAGAAAGAGAGTGTTCCTTACCTTGTTATTGTTATCATTATGCTTCTCATCTTCCTTAAAAACAACATAGTTTATATCCCACACACAACCACACAGAAAACACACATTCATAGAATGCAAACACAATCACACACTAACATAGGCACAGAGCAAGCTCAAGTAAATTACATAGGAGTCGCTCTTTCAGTCTTCATCAAGAGCATCTTCATGTGCAGCACCATCTACGGGAGTGGCATTTGAGGGGTAGAATCATATGAAATTGGAGATCATCCTCCATTAGGTGTGTGCCCATGACCATCTTTTTGCAGACCACCACGTGAAGTAGTGGTAGTTGATTACCTTCTAGGACCATCTTCATACGGACATGTGTAGGACTAGCATTCACTGCCTTAGGTCATTTGCTGCAAAACATTGTCCTCTACTAGGAGTCTACTATTACCATCTTCTTTTGAACCTCCACAAGCAAGGATGGCTTCTAGACACAATCATTTGCATTAAAAGAACATTCTTTAGGAGTTATCGCTCAAAATTGTGATCCTGACTCAGCTCAAATTTGAAGTTCAAGTGGTTATCATCCAATTTAGGAGCTATAAAGTCTAGATCAAATGTGACTTTGCCAAACATTCAAACTAATACATTGTCCTGTAACACATACATGTTGTGGAACATATAGATAGACAAATGCATACTATAATACAACAAAACTACACCCTCTTTGAAAAGGTTGGTAATGTTTGTGTAAGGTATTCTCATCTCCTAACTTTCTTTCACTATCACCCTCACAACAGAATGGGTATGTTTCATGAAACACGACAATGGCAAAGGAAACCAGTACAAGGTCTTTGTTGAAGTAGTATTTAGTCAACATAAGAGTTCTAAGTTACATGTGTTTTTGTAGAGAATATAATGGAAAAATATAAAAATAGTATATGGTAAAAATACAAGAGTAAGATGAAAATACAAAATTATGAGTACAATCATAATATGGTGGCAATGGCAGAGTACGCACTTCAATATATTAACAAAATAGCCCAAGGGAGTAATTTTTATAATGGCAATGAGGAAGTTACATAACTGGATAAGTTTTAAAGGAAGTTACAATAACTGCAAGTATTAGACTAGAAATAAGGGTATAAATAATGAAGATAAAAATAAAAAGGGATCTCGAGAATATTGATTATAATACTAGTATACTCTCTTTTTATCTCACTAAGATTTTCTATTTGTTCTCTATTCTCCTCTGTGCCTATGTTAGTGTGTGATTCTTGTCTCTACTATGTTAGGATCCTTAATACTACTTATTATATACCTTATCATTCTTACTCTCCGATCTTCTAAGTCTGATTTCTAGGCAATTCACTATTTCACAAAAACTTCGTTCTATCACCAATACTATTAGTGCTATAGGAAAATTTAGCTTTAACAATATGGTGACCATGAATGATGGTCATACTAGCAAGTAACTAACAATTGTGTGTAGGATGTACCGGAATAGGTAAATCGATACCCAAGGAAGTATTGGAGTTCGAAGAGAAACTAGGAGAAATTTGAGGTTTTAATAAACTCCAAGGGCATATCTACAACGATCTACATACCTTGAAAAGAGGGTGAGACAAGAGAATGCTCAACAAAGACTTAATGAGAATGGATTTGCAACTTCGAATAGTAAATGAATGGATGACTATTGATAGATTCTTGCAGGGTCTCAAGGGTATGAGGAAAAAGACAACAACAACAATACTTACGACAACAAGTTGTAATAGATACCCAAAGAAAATTGGAGGAAAGAGAAGAACAAAAGCATAAAGAGCAATCAAAGGCATGAGAGGTAGCACAATATCAACCGAAGCACTAAGAGCTTGACATAGAGGAGGGCAAAAATAAAAGACTTCCACAATATGAAAACATGGAGATATGTTTACCAGCACGACACTTATGAGATGTTTTGGTGATGATACATCAGAAATGATGGGAGCACTAACAATCACAAGGTAATACCTTTTGCCTTTTGTGGTCTAGAGTATGAAGATATGAATTGACATATTCAGCAATTTAAGAAAACATCTAAAGCAACATGAGAAACTTTAAATATTTTCATTCACACTTAAAAGAAAATGTTAGTGACTAGTATTATGAAAGTGTTATACAATTAACAAGTATGAAACTCTACTTTTCTTATTTAAAAATTAGGAAAAATTACATTTATATCCTTAAAATTTATCATATTTACATAGATATCCCTAGAAATTTTATATTTTACATATATACTCCTGAAACTTCAATTTAAAACTTCATAAATTTCAAAATTAAAAATACAACCTATTAAACATATATATCACAATATAATATAATTATTTTTAAAAATATTCCATTTTTACTATGATAATTTTTTGACATTTAACATTTAATAAACTTCAATTATTTCATTTATAATATATTATGAATTAAAAATATATTTTAGTTAATATTGTTATTTTAAAAGTCAAAATATTACGATTGAAATTTTAAAGGGTATATATGTAAATTTAAATTTTTTAATATATGTAAATATAAAACTTCTAGGGTATATATGTAAATTTAAATTTTTTAATATATGTAAATATAAAACTTCTAGGGGTATATGTAAATATGATAAATTTTAGGGTTTTAATGTAATTTTCCCTAAAAATTATTATGTTTGAAAGTATCCCAAGTAAGATTTGACAGTTCAATACAAGGTTATGACAAAGGATTACACATGTAAATTTTAAAGAATATACAATCAGTGTGAAATGGGCAATATCAGTGACATATTAACAAAGAAATGGTACATCAATGGATTATGTGAAAGTTTACAATTACAGGGTTAATTAGCTAGACCACATGATTTATGGGATGCCATAAAGGAGGCAAAACAAATTAAAATGTTAATACCACCATGATATATGAAAGATGAGGAACGCGAATTACGGAAACAGCATAAGAGGGAGATTGAGCTACAAGGATGACCCAAAATAGTATTATGCACTATTTATAAGAACGAAGGACATAGTGCTTTAGAATGTAAAATACCAAAGTGTCAAATGTGTGGAGGGGTAGGACATGAAGCAAGACAATGCCAAAATATAGGGTACAAACCACAAACAATGATTGAATGTACTAAAGATTAATGCAACACGGAGTACAAACCAATTTGACTATCCACAAAGACAATATAGCGAGGATCAAAGGAACATAAATGGAAAAAGATACCTTGCGGACTAGGACATTATTACCGTCAGAACAGCAATGAAGAGTTACCATGTGCAGGACCACCATTGCTGCCAACACCTTCACAAACAGTACCACCTTTGTTACTAGTTTCACCAATGCAACGTAGTGGGAATCCAAATGTGACATGTTTCAAATGTGGGGAGAAAAGACATTACTCTATAGACTGTACAAGATTAGGTAATGTTCGATGTTACATGTGTGAAGAATGGGGACATTATTCACCAAAATGTATAGGTTTTGAAGGCGGTATTCCTGAGTTAAATTCACAATTAGCACCACGAATAGTTGAAGTCCAACATCTATAGAAACATATGCAATAACACGAGTTAAGTGAGTACGTAGAAACGAGTAAAGAAGGACCATATGCAAAACTTGGGAAAAAGAGAAAGCTATAGCGCAAAAAGTAGTAGATCAGATTCAAAAAATACAATAAGAAGACCCTATATAACACAATACGATGAAGCAATCAATGTGATCCACATCAACATTACCACTTGGAGACCGTATTATAACTAGTATATTATAACAATTAGTATAATTGAACATAGGGAAGTTATTTACACTTGCTTCATTTTTACATACGCAAATAACTGCCATACTAAATGCAAGCAATACTTAACATACTACAACCAAAGTAGAGGTAAATACGTTAGAATATACTCATAAATAAGAAAGATTGAGATGAGGAAGTACTAGATAATCGTAATTATTGGAAGGAATAATATTCAAAACATACCCATAGATAGAGGTTTAGGGGTCAACATTATTAAAGCAGAAGCCTGCAAAGAATTAAAACTTGGACCACTGAAGAGTGCACCATTAGTAAAAATTACAACATATTGGCATAGTTAGAGTGGTGTACATTGACATTATGGGAATTAAATATAATATGTCATTAGTTGTATTACAAATTGGCCAAACAAACCGACCCTATCGAATTTTTTGGGTCGACTGTGGTTAAGTACAATATGATTGGGAACACAACAAAATGACACTGTATAAGAACGGGCAAGAAGCTGTCATCAAGACAAAACAAAGATACAAATTAAGTGACTAACCCGACCTGACCTTAGAATGAGGACTAGGATTGGCAATTACAATTTGAATACATAAGAGGAAAAGGTATTGTTTGACAGTAATCCAGATTTGGTAGAGATTGCACAGGTTAATTTATATTAGACATTAGAAAGTGAGAGTCAATGCAACACGGAGAAGAATGGATATGTGTAGGTATTGTAGAAATTCCTAGTTATGTTTCTTCTTTAATAATATAATGGGAAAAACACAAAAAGTAAATGATTGTAGAAAAACGAGGGTCAGATGGAAATACAAAATTATAGGTCATTATCGTAATAGAACGGGCCTATTATCATAATACGGAGTACGGCACATCAAAATAAGGATGAGAAGGACTTTCAACACAAGGTAGTGTGTGCTAAAGTTCTATAGTTTAATAATTTGAGGTTGTCAACTAAAGACCAATTCATGATTGGGCAAGGGATGCGATTGATGATGGCTTTCAAAACTATGAATTGGTGATATGCCCTGGCTTAATTGGTATAGAAATAATATTTAGATTTGAACTCAAAACCCTTGAATATGGTCTAGTTTGATTCAAAAAGAAGTGGAAGATGAGCCGAAGTTTCGCTAAATAACTTTGCTTTTTAATGTAAAGATTATTAAATTATCTTAGTTACAATGAACACATAGATTGCATCTTATGTGGCATCCATAATAGTTGCATACAACTTTCAATCAAAATCCGTCTTCAAATGAGGTTAGCTAATTTGTCAAGAGTTTACAAAAATAAGGAGTAGGCACACAATGGTTTTATATCCAACTAGTGCTAAAACCAGTCTAAAAGTTTTCATGTGTAATATTTGCCTCAAATTTAATATTTCTATTATTATTTCATTTATTTGTGTTGGAGCTTGAAATAAAATAAGATGAAATTAATAAATATATATATTAGAAATAAATAAAGAAATATAGTCACTTTGTAATAAATTAGAATGAAATATGTGTTGGAGTTAAATATTACAAATTATAATTTAATATTAAGATTTTCGATATTTTTTAAATAATATATCTTATTAAAGTGCATAAAATTTTCAATAATTTCAAGAGTAAAAATGTATTTTACTACAACTTGAGAAAATAGAAGAAATGTTATGTAATTTTCCAAATGTTGATTAGTAATGAATATTTGGTATATTCACTACACTCATTCGATGGTAAAATCTCACATCGTTCATATATAGATGAAACTTACAAAGGTAAAATAAAAAGAAGTATATATTCTTAATAGTTATTGCTTATTAGGCATAAAATGATTTCCCATAATTATTATAAACATTATAAATGTCTTAAAATAAATAAAACCTGTTACAAAAACTTTAATTATAATATTGTTAAAATGCTAGTATAGAAGTTAATTTAAGGTAGGGTGATTACATGAATATATATGTCTGTGTCCCGTGTGTACAGATATGTGTTGTGTACGTTAGTGCACCGGAAAAATATTACTATATAGTTTGATGGCAACATTATTATTTGCAGTCACAAAAGTAATTAGTTTGTATATATATATATATATAATATAATGTCATTAGATTTAAAATGTGTTTAAATACATTTTACATATTTAATATATCTATGTTTAAATGATATTATTAAAATTGACTGCTTGGTTAACAAACCAAGGTATTGTTTGCTATTATATCACAACGAAGCCTTCAATTTGCGTAAGTAATTAATAAAAGTAACATATCAAGGCTTTTATACGCCTACAGTTTTATATAATGCGATAAAATTAGATTTATATTTTAATATAAACATGGTTCACATATATTTACACATGTATACAATTGGTTCCCAGGACATGTAGAACATCGTAGATCTTTTAATACTATTTAAACTTTATTCATATGTTGAATTATATCTTTATGTATAATTTATTCATTATATTCATGTGTGTTCACCCACACCCACACACAACAAATCCACGTACGTTATGTGCCTGCATGTGCGTGCGAGTGAGTGAGAGAGAGAGCTATATATAGATTGAAAAAGCAGGTACACTTAATTAAAAGCACAAACATAGCTAAGTGATTCCTTTACCAAACATCTAAGTATTTTAGTATTGCAGATATTCCTCAATCTACGTGGCATTGTCTTTAAAGGTACACCGTACACGTATTCACGCACTATATGTGTGCGTGTGTGTGTGTGCTATATATATTTGTTTGATCTGCCTATTTTTAATTTAAATTGACTTATTTTTAATGCATGTAAATCATATATCAAACCAAGATATCTAAATAAATCTAACTGGGAAATACAAACATACAGTATTAATCTGTTTTTTTAAAAATAAATTTATTAATATTGATGCCTTATATATATGTGTGTGTGTGTGTGTGTGTGTGTTTACATATATTATTTGATCTGCCTATTTTTTATTTAAATTTACTTATTTTCATGCATGTAAATGATATATCAAAACAGGATATGTAAATAGATTTAACTGGGAAATGCTACTATTTCTATTTATATAGAAATAAATTTATTTATGTTGGTGCATTATATATATGTGTATGTGTGTGTAATCTACTTATATTAAAACGATCTTATTAAACTTGATTGCTTGTTTGTAGTATATACTTGAATATGCTGAGCATAGATACCAGTCAAATGTTTTTTTATGTATGATATACATATATACATTATATATACACGATATCTAGATAAATTTATACTTAAAACGAAAAAACAAGTTTTATTCAAAAGAAGCTCTTAATTACATTCGAAATCCGCGTGCTTAAGGGACAACTTGTAAGGGCGAAACTGAGTGTAGATGAATCCAATCGGCTGATATGGATAGAGAGGATAAGTTCCATTCAGAACCAAGCAGTCACCATATGCAATACGCTGAAAGATTGCTGGATTAATCGGGATCAGAGATGTGAAATTTTCACAGTTGAGATGAATGTTTGTTGCTAAACACGATCCAGAAAGGTTCTGGATTTCAACACGCCGTTTAACATAATGTCCTTCTTCAGAAGGGGGAAGATCTATCTGTTTGATGCTCACATTTAATTGATCAGGATCAGAGGCATCACCTAGCAATCACATTCAATTTAAAAACAGAAAAAAGAAAAAAATTAACTGAAAAAAGAAATAATAATAATAAAAATAGTTGTCAATTTGTGTATGTGTGAGAAACTGACCGACTATACAAATAAGTAATATGATAAACCCAGCTAAGAAGATTCTCGATGTCGCATTCACCGATCTGGAGTATAGAGGGAAGAGCTTAACCTAATTAGGTTCAGAAATTTACCATTTATATTGAGATGCGTGCACGTACGCACGTGCGGTTTATCTATTAAAAGAACAAAAATGCAGAAGTATATTCTAGACCCATTGAATATCTTGGAATAAAAAAATCTGGATAACAAAAATCTATAATCAGTAAAAATTTAAAATTTCAATTTTAAGATTTTTATTTGTTAATCTACTCTAGAATTAATTTTCTATATAATCATAATAAATAAAAAAGAATCTCAAATTGAATTTTGAATTGTTTGTATGGATTTAGAATAATTTTCTTATAAAATTTATAAATGAAGAATCTTTATATTCTTTAATTTAATTGAGCTTTAAACTGTTCTATGTGTAATATATAGTAAAAAAAATTTTAAAAAAATAGAGAAAAACAACCTAATACAAGCAATTACAATGAATTATTGTGACATTAACAATATTATTGTCAATTTTATTTGATTTTAATGATTAACTCAATTGTGAAATGTAGTTTGGAAATGAAATCTTAATAATTTTAAAATTAAATTTAAAATATTTAAATTTATAATTACAAAATTAATAATTTAAAAATAAAAAGTTGCGCTTCATTCTATGTTTGACATTTTGTAACCAAAATAGTTATAGAATAATAAAAAAGATAATATTACTTATTATGTCTAACAAATTTAAATATATGAAAAAACAAATCAACTTTGAAAGCCTTGCCTTAACTTGAGTTTGAATTATTTATATGAATTTAAGATAAATATTTTATAAGGTTTAAAATAAATATTTGCATATTCATCAACAAAAAAAAATAAATTCTACAATTAGTTTAAGGATCATGGTGGTTTATAATAACATAATATATTGTATCATTATGAAAAGATTGAAAAATTAATGAACAAACATTAAGTAAAAGCAAATTTAATTGAAGCAACAATAATAAATTCATCATGACATTGCAAAACAATAATGAATTCACAATAGATTAGCCATATTTATTTATATTATTAAATATAAGTTTATAAATTTTAAAATGTTTAAATTAGTAGTCAGATATATAACTTTATTGATTTTAAAATTAAAATTAAAAGATTAAATATAAAATTTAATTTTAAAATTATTAAGGTGATTAAATAAAATAATATATATAATTTAATGTATTTAATATAATATATTAAAATTAAAATATGTAACATAAAGTTAAAAATAAAAAGATGTATAAGTTTTAATTACATATATTAAAATAACCGTAACAACCATATATTAATATTTTTTTATTACGTGTGGTAGATCAGAATCATGTGGCATATTTGACTTGTTTAGAAGGCTAGTTAACCCATAATAAACTTGTAAAATAAGTATTTATTAATAATATTGTTAGAGTAATACTTAATCATAGAATTTCTAAGTTTACACATGTTTCATTAGGAAAGTATAACGGGAAAAATACCAAAAAACAGTATATATAGTGAAAATACGAGAGATAGAGAAGAACATAGAATTACGGAATACGGCAGTGCTAGAGGGAACCAGAATACGGCAGTGCCAGAGGGAACCGAAACGTCAGTGCCAGAGGGAACCGGAATACGACAGTTCCAGGTATCAGCGTATTATGTCTAAGGGAGCAGTTATCATAACGACATTAAGGAAGTTACGCAACCAACTAGATAAGATTCAAAGAAGTTACAACAACTGAATGTACTGGACTGGAAGTGTAGGTATAAATAGATGAAGTTAGGGTAGGAAAGCATCCCGGGGTATACTGAATATTGTACTATGTTTTAACAATATATACTCTCCTTTTACTCTCACTCTTCAGTATCTTACTTGAATTCTACTTCTCATTTCTACTGCGTTCGGGATCCGCAGTATTACTTGCTATATCTATTCTCTTTCTACTATCTTTGATATCTTACTTGATTATTTGATTTCTACTTCTCATTTCTATTGCATCGAGATTGCAGTACTACTTGCTACACTCCCGTTTGACCATTTGAGGATTGGTTTCTAGACTTGTGTCGGTCTTTCATATTTTCTTCTATACCCTTGTTTGTGAGTCTATGACCCTTATTACAGGTTTGTTTGTGAGTCTATGACCCTTATTACAGGTTTGTTTGTGAGTCTGTCACCCTTATTATGGATCTGTCTGTCTGTTTGTCACCCTTATTACGGGTTTGGTCTGTGAGTCTGTCACCCTTATTACGGGTTTGTTTGTGAGTCTGTCACCCTTATTATGGGTTTGTTATATGCTATACCCTTATTACGGGTATGTGTTAGTGCTATACCCATATTACATATCTTAGTCTTTTCCTTTTATTTCTACTGTGATGGGATCCGCAGTTCTACATGTTACATACCTTGCCATTCTTACCTTTTCCGACCTTCTGAAGTTGATCTATACTCTATATCTGTTCTTTCTATTCTGATAGACTCTTAATACAGGTTTGTCGGTGGCGACCACTGCTATGTTTTAGACTGTAGGATTTTCTTGCTCAACATATGGCGACTACGGAGGGATGGTTGTATTAGCAGGGAGAAAAACTGCAAGCACAAGGAGAACAATTGCGATGCACAAGGAGAACAATTGGGAGCACAAGGAGAACAACTGGGAACACAAGGAGAACAGTTGGGAGCACAAGGAAACAACTACGATGCACAAGGAGAACAATTGAGAGCACAAGGAGAGCAATTGCGAGCACCAGGAGAACAACTACGATGCACAAGGAGAACAACCACGATGCACAAGGAGAGAACAATTGCGATGCACAAGGAGAACAACCATGATGCACAAGGAGAACAATTGCGAGCACAAGGAGAACAACTAGGAGCACAAGGAGAACAAATGCACATTTGTAACTAAAGTGGGCATGATACGTGAAAATGGGAATATAAAATAAATTACTAATTAATACTTAAGTTTTAATTATTAATTAATCATTTAATTAATATGTAATTAAGCCTTAAATATTAATTAATTAATTAATTAATCCTTCAATAACCTTACTTAGTAAGGAATATTCCTAAAATATCTTAGAATATTCATATTATTCTAAAAATAGTTTACAATAATGAAGAAATACTATCAAACATAATTACAAATGAAATCATTTTCTTATCAACATGTTAATTTTTTATAAATACTTTCTTTCTATCATACAAAGAAATCTTTTCATTTTGTCTAAATCATCACTCTCCGGATTAATCAAATCATTTTGGTCAATATCTTGATGTTGTTGCCACCACTTAACACTCTCACGAATGCAATTGGGAGTTGCCATCCTTGTTAATACATAAGATGTGATAAGAGAAGGTCTGCATAAAGGCTCATCTAAAAACTGACGTTCCTTAAGAATAATATTATAAAGCGCCCGGTTGCTATCCTTCATTTTATAAAATTCAATATCACGAGAAAGAAAAGCTTCAGGAAATGTATGATACGGTGGATACTGCTCACAAAAATTTTCGAGATTCTTCTTTCTGAGGCACGTATCCAAGTAGTTCACTAGCTCATCCATGATATCGGTATCAGAATATGGATCGAAAGTGATTGGATGAATACAAGCAATGTTTTGGTTGAGCATAGCCTTCTGAGGAGAGTCGTCTACTACTAAGATATGTGCATTCTTCGTTATCCTTAAGCGACTGATCTCCCCAATGAGTCCCAATTATTCTTTCATTCTTGAAGAAGTATGGCTTGCTTTCCTTTCTTATATTGTGAAATTCGAGAGGTTTATGACACATTCGCTGGTCAAAAATCCAATCTTTACGAATCACCTCTTCTGCAACACTACAATGTTTCTTAAGTAAACTCAACAGCGGTGTTAAGTTATGAATCTGCATGCATGACCAAATCCCCACAAGCGCACCCATCTCCTTAAGCTTTTGAAAGAGACGATCCAACCCTGGACGAAAAATAATATCATATCGAAATTTACCATGACAAGGAATGAAATCTCCTTGTTTGATTTCTGTTTTTCTATCCTCGGGCCTTTGTCGATGAAGCAGAACACCATTGACATCCAACAACACAATATGGCCATGAGTAACATGAGATAGCGTTGCCTCTTGAATACTTTGCAAATCACTTGTTTGCTCCCTTTCACATTTATCCGTTGCCACTATTTCGTTGCCTATCCCTTCATCATTTAATTGTACATCATCCTTACAAGATTCAGATATTGCATGCGCTGAAGAAATTGATTTCGGAACTGAAGCCAATAAAAATGATGATGCAAAAACTGAAGTGGCCCCCATGGTAACGATGTTTTGAGCTGCATTATTATCCATTTCCTGCATGAACTCTGTCATTCTGACATGTGGCACAAGAAATTGTCGCCAAACCCCTCTCTTACCTCATGGCAATGCTGAAAATCCATGTTCTCAATTATTTCATTACATCTGCAAAATGATAATTAGCTGACCTTAAAATTATCAAGGTATATTATTTACCTTGTTAATGTGTGACCCATGTTTGAACTAAAAGCTTCATTAATCCTTGAGAATTTATTTTCTGTACAAATATAAAAGAAATATACAAAAATGCCTTATGTTACACTCATTTACAACTATTCATCACTCTATCAATTCATTATCAATTCTTCTTCGCTATTACCTTCTGAATGAGGCGAAGAAGGTCTAAGCCGCTTGTGAGATGGTTCAAGATCTTCTGCATCTTCTATTGATGTTTCCATGGGTCCTGGAGTGTGCGAATGTTCTGTACTCCTCGAGATAACTTCCGGTCTAATATCTGATTGATGTTCGTTCTCAGACTCCGAGATTGAACCAGATTCACCTTCAGAGCTATCGCACTTATCTGGAGGGAACTTTCTCAAATACGCCTTTATGGATTCGTTGGGGTACTCAGTTGAGACCCAATCTATCCACTTGTTCAGGTCCTCAACCATGGTCTTATCCTTCTCAACGGCAAACACACATGTATGCCGAAGGTAACACTCCTTCAAGACGGACCCCCTAGTGCAGTAGTCAAAAACCCACGCATCACTGTGAGGACCCCTGATCAAGTTGACGATGCTCCGTGCCGCTTGACTTGTAATGTTTGGATAACGTACATTGCCGAATACGTCACTCATACCTATCGGTGTATCGGATGGAGGTTCAGGGCCGTTGGAGTGCAAACAGATGCCTGGCCAGTCATTTGGAAGCTTGAAATTGTTTGGCGCATTCCTAACAACCAAGTGAACAACAGTATCAATGCACTTGGGATTAGCATCGTTCATATAAAATCCTGTCCAACGATGTCTATTCTTCTTGGCGAAGGCGAAGGCAAAAGTATCGGTGACATGAGCAAGAATCAAGAAATAAATACCTGAAAAAGTAGGTATCAGTGAAGAGCGCAAGCATGAATTCAATAATAAATACCTTCTATGTATATGCTTGCACGGCTAAGTTTCTCCACCAGATCCTCTAGTGCCCTATCTGTCGAAAGATTTTTTGACACCCGCCGATCCATCACGAACAATTGAAACGGTTTCCTACAAGCAGTGATGTTACCCCATAAAGTCTCCGAATCTAACAACAAACATCTGTAGGGCTTGTCGTGATTCGTAGCATCCTCCTTTATAAGGTTCAATTCGGTTCTCCGCTGCTGAAGGACTGCCATAAGAGAAGGCGTCATCCCAATGTTCTCCTTTTTGGCGTTGGCGTGCAATAGATTCTTGCCTAGATCTTCCGATTGGTTCACCCATTCGACAAGCATATCATCGTTCGTCACATGCAAATATTTGCTAACCTCTTCATATGTTGAAGTCGAGGTCCAACCCAGTTTGTGGCAGTGTATTCCCAACCACTCCTTGAAATGCCTGACCGTCTTCAACTCCATTGCCTTGAGATGAAAAAGAGGTTGGGCTGCTGTTATTAATTTGTAGTTTGCCATCGATCACCAAATCAGCCAAGACTTCCATCTCCTCCATCGTTGTTCCATTTAAAGGCTTCAACCATGTGAGCTTGAAATCGTTGTCTACATCCTTTGTAGATTGAACAGACTTAGCCTTCGGCGTCTTACTGGGTTTCTTTGCAGACTTTTCTGAGGGCTCCCCTTCACTTGTGCTTCTTCTTCAGTGTTCCTTTTGAAAAGGATTCCATAATCCCCAACCATTTGGCAAAGATCCTATCTTCGGGGCAAGAAATCAACATCATCAGAAATGATGTTTCCTTCCCGCCCACCTGGGCAAAATCAACTGCTGCAATTTCTTCAACTCTCTGAGGAAAAAGACAGATTAATATACCGGCGAGATAAATCCCGCCCAAACAATTTGCTTACCCGGTATTCCGCAGATTGTGTATTCCCTGCGGTAGCTCTTTGTGGTCGCTGAAGAGATTCCCACACGGCTCGCGTGTGTTTAAACTTCTCCCATATTTTGCTGTTGTAGTGGTTGGTGTCGGCAGCGTCCCATTCCGCCGATAACTTATGGTACTGCTCGATTGTGAGATTCGGCTTAGCTAAAAACGCCGATCTTTTTGTCAGCTTCTCACGGGTATGCTCGGAAAGTTTTGTTGCCATCGTTCCTTTGTTGTGTTCATCGAGAAGTCGTTGGGCTGCCGTTATTGTGTGCTGGCCACTAATGATGTAGTACTTGATAGATCTTTTATTCTCCGTCTGAATCTTCATGAGTTGTTCTGGTGTTGTGATCCAGACTTTGTCAGCACCCTTCCTTCTTTCATAGTATGGACACAAAACAGCATTATGTGGAACGGTATAAGAATTGTCGTCCTTCATCTTCTCCATGAGCTCAGCTACACGTTCCTGGTTGAGTGGCCTGTAATTGAAGTTTGGGTTGACGCTGCAATATTTAACCCTACAAGGATAAATCTTATCATCCAACATCATTTCCTTGTGACTTATTGCAGCATGAGATGCCACAGGTGCAGCTGACAAAACGATTGATGATTTTCTTTTGCGATCCGAATCAACATGTGTGATCCCCGACTGCAGCTGTTCTAGTGTTCTCGGCACACTCTCCAGCTCCCGAAGCTTCCTAAGCAAATTGAACGTGATCTGTAGAGAACCTGAGACCGAGCCACCTCTCAATCCCTTATGATGTCGCTGTGTTCTTCTTCAATGTGAAGAGGGAAGATTGCTCCACTTGCTGATTTTCTGTATTGTGAAGCAATATCTCCTGACAATACACCTACTCGATGAGTCTGAAGATCTTCGAAGTAGACATCCAGATGGATCCCCTCCATAGATGGGCTTTCGTTGAGTTGAAGAAGAACTCCAAGGTCAACATCATTAGTGAACACGTGAACGTCATTATCCACAAGTCGACAAAACCACCCGAGATTAATGTTGTAACTGACGACCTCTGGATCCGAGAACGTGACATTGGATGGAACAAGGCATATCTGTCGAGCATCGTCCAATCTGGGTTCGCAGCCTGCTTTCGGGTGCTTGACTAGCGAATCTACTTTCCATTGTTTTGCTTGTCCATGAGATGTGACAGAGGTTAATTTGACAGCAACCATGGTTGCTCCAATGCGCTTCCCATTTATCTTAAAATATGGCCAAGTTGATTCCAGAATCCCCCTGCCCATCTCTTCTCCTGCTCTTGTCTTTAATGTCACTTCAATTCCACATCTGAATACAAAAATGATTAGTTCAAGTATCCGAGTATAACAGATTTTATTTTAATTCTTACCCAGAATTTGACGACGACTCCATACTAATGACTCGATCTCCTTGTTTGATCAAATCGTCCTTCTGCAAAATAATACACTATAAATATAAATTATATAAAAACGCACACACACTTGTATAAACCCGAATATACAAAAA
Source organism: Selaginella tamariscina (assembly GCA_003024785.1). Taxonomy (NCBI): domain Eukaryota; kingdom Viridiplantae; phylum Streptophyta; class Lycopodiopsida; order Selaginellales; family Selaginellaceae; genus Selaginella; species Selaginella tamariscina. The sequence continues at coordinate 156,408 of PUQB01000312.1, read as the reverse complement.
TAATACACAGAGAGAAGTAGACGTAATTAACTGTCCGAAGCTCACATTTGTGTTAGTGCAAAAGAAAGATAACATTTCGTTTTAGAACCACCACAAATGTGAGCTCTGGACAGTTTTACATAGATTCCTAGCTTTTACTCGAAATATTATGATAAGATGATAAAAGTAAATAAAATGAGATATGCAACTTATATATACTAATACACATATATATTCACATGGAAGGTGCGGCGGGATTAATCTCGCCACCCCTTCAATGCCTCCTGAAAGAGTGGGCGGGATTAATCTCGCCACCTTTCTGGAGGCCTTGAACGGGAGTGCGGAATTAATCTTGCCACCCTTCTCGGTCTCAGAGAGAACTGGGCAGGATTTATTTCTCACCCCTTCAGTGACTCCAGAAAGGAGGCGGGATTAATCTCGCCCACCATGTAAGTGATGGTTAAATGAATTTCCCCACCCTTCCCATTCTCTCCATTGGTATGTTGAAAACCTTCTACGTCTCAGACAGAAACGTTTGGGATTGGTCCGACTCACCAATGGAGAAAAAAAGGAAGGGTGGCGGGATTCATTCCTCCAACAGGCATTGAAGACTCGGCGGGATTAATCCCGCCGCCCAGGGCCTTCACTCGGTCCCTATGCGGCGGGATTAATCCCGCCGGACGCCAATTCCCTGCGCGGAATCGGGCGGGATTAATCCCGCCGCCTAGGCACTTCAGCAGGCCAATGGCGGCGGGATTAATCCCGCCCGATTCCGAGCAGGGAATTGGCGTCCGGCGGGATTAATCCCGCCTCCCAGGCCCTTCACTCGGGCCTTAGTCGGCGGGATTAATCCCGCCGAACGCCAATGCCCTGTGCGAAATCTTGCGGGATTAATCCCGCCGCCTAGGCCCTTCAGGCAGGCCAATGGCGGCGGGATAAATCCCGCCCGATTCCGCGCAGGGCATGCGTACGCGGCGGGATTAATCCCGCCCACCATGTAAGGGATGGTGAAATTAATCCCACCACCCTTCTCAGTTCCCTCCATTGGTATTTTGTAAACCTTCTCCGTCTCAGACAGAGTTAGTCGGGATTGATTCAACATACCAATGGGGTAATGAAGGTCGGAGATTAATCTCGCCACCGGTAATGAAGGTTCGGAGGCTAATCCCGCCGCCCTCTCGTAAATCATGCGCTCACACATATATATTGGCTGCGGCATTTTTGAACAGGGATGGGTGGGGCGGGATTAATCCCGCCGCCCAGGGAATTCACGCAGGACATGAACGGCGGGATTAATCCCGCCGCCCTCCGCGAAGGGCATGAGCGTGGGCCGGATTAATCCCGGCGTTCATGTCCTGCGTGAATTCCCTGAGCGGGGGATTAATCCCGCCGCTCTACGATAAACCGAAGAGCGGCGGGATTAATCCCGCCGCCCATGGCCTGCGTGAGGGGCCTCGGCGGCAGGATTAATCCCGCCGCTCATTCCCTGTAAATGCCCTGCGCGGAATCCGGCGGGATTAATCCCGCCCATTAGAACCTTCACACAGGCCATTGCCGGCGAGATAAATCCCGCCGCATTCCGTGCAGGGCATGGATGAGCGCGGGATTAATCCCGCCCATAGCCTGCGTGAAGGGCCTCGGCGGTCGGGATTAATCCCGCCGCCATGGCCCCAACCATATAGCGGCGGGATTAATCCCGCCGCCGAGGCTATAAACCTATAGCGGCGGGATTAATCCCGCCGCTCGGGGCTTAGCGAGATAAAAACACACACATATATATGTGTGTTGTATATATATATATATATGTATGTATGTATGTATGTATAGGAGTGTACGTGTGTGTGCAAGAGATAGATAAATAAATAAAATTATACAGTACTGGTACACCTAATATATGTGTGTACATAGGTATATATGTGTGTGTATATGTATATCGTGTGTATGCGTGTGAGCGAAACAAATAAAATCATACAGATAAACAAACACACACACACACATATATATACACAGGAGTGTGCGTGTGTGTGCGAAAGATAAAACTAATAAATAAATAAAATTATACAGATAAACACACACATATATATGTGTGTATATAGATATATAATCTATAGAGAAAGAGAGAGAGTCTGTGAATATATAAGCATATATATAAACTATGTTGTATGTATGTATATATGTATATAGGTATATATATATGTGTATATGTATATTGTGTGTATGCGTGTGTGAGCGAAACAAATAAAATCATACAGATAAACAAACACACACACACACACATATACATACACAGGAGTGTGCGTGTGTGTGCGAGAGATAAAACTAATAAATAAATAAAATTATACAGAAAAACACACACATATATATATGTGTGTATATAGATATATAACCCATATGAATATAAGCATATATATAAACTAGTGTTGTATACTATTTGTTAATATGCATTGATTATATATATGTTATGTGTGTGTGTGTGTGTGTGTGTGTGTGTGTGTGTGTGTGTAAAGCAGTGCGCGTGTGTGTGGGAGAGATAGATCAATAAAAAAAAATTTACAGATACTGGTACACATAATATATATATATATATATATATATGTGTTGTGTGTGTGTGTGTGTGTGTGTGTGTGTGTGTGTGTAAAGCAAGATCAATAAAAAAAAATTTACAGATACTGGTACACATAATATATGTATGTATATATGTATATAGGTATATATATATATGTGTGTATATGTATATCGTGTGTATGCGTGTGTGAGCGAAACAAATAAAATCATACAGATAAACAAACACACACCCACACACACATATACATACACAGGAGTGTGCGTGTGTGTGCGAGAGATAAAACTAATAAATAAAATTATACGCACACTCCTATACATATATACATACATACACACACACACACACAGATCTCACCTGTGTGCACAGCCGCCGCCGCCGATTTCACAGCCGCCGCCTCTTGAAACCCTAAGAATATACCTAAACCCTAAAGGAATTAAATATATATATCAACCCTAATAGAATATTCCTTCTGAGAATATACTTAAACCCTAAAAAGAATAAAATATAGATTCGCCCTAAACGAATATTCTTTCATTATATTATTAGCGCGTGCGTGTGCGTGGGTGTATCACATACACCTCAAAAATATAAATCATGCAGGGATTTAACATGTGTGTGTCCATGAGAGTGTTAAAGTTTCATGTGTATCAATACATACATACACATTGCATATATTAATACACATAATATATACATACACACGTGTATACACACAGACATACACACATATTACATGGGTTTAGGGTTTAGGGTTTAGGGTTTTGGATTTAGGATGGATCATGCATGGTGTGTATGTATGAGAGAAGAGAGAGTGTTGAAAAATTATTTTTGTACACATTGCATATATTAGTACACATATTATACACAGATATACATACATAGTATAAGAGAAGAGAGACAGTACATATTATGGATCATGCATGGTGTGTATTATACACAAGACATACATACATATTAGTACATAATATTAGAGAGACCGAGTACATATTATAGATCATGCATGGTGTGTATGTTTGAGAGAAGAGAGACAGTACATATTAACATGGATCATGCATGGTGTGTATGTATGAGAGAAGACAGAAAGTACACATATATACATACAGAGTACACATATATACATGCACACGTGTATACACACAGACATACATACATATTACATGAGTAAATTCATTGTGTTACATATTAGGGTTTAGGGTTTAGGGTTTAGGGTTTGCTCCCAACAAGCTTAATATAAATATTACACATGTAAATTCAATGTGTTACATACAGTCACACAGATTGAGTACATATATCATACATGCGTTGAACATGATGTTTTCAATAAAGAAGCAACCTATTTCTTCAGTTTGGTTTAGGGTTGTGCATGTGTGTGCATATGTGTTTTTGTAAGTTCTTGTAATGCGTGTGTAAATTTATGATTGTGTTTATATATGTGTGCAAAACAAACATCGAATAATTAAGAAAATAAAATTAATAAACACACTAGGAACATATTTTAAATTATACATAATAATATATGATTTTATCTAATATATAGCCATATATAGTTATTAATTTAATATTGATAAAAAGGTTTAACATTGAAATATTCTTGAAATAATAAGAAATTAATTGAGAAAATCCCATTAATATATACAAATGTAAATTAAGTACTCAAATAATTAACTAAATTAATTATCATAATCATGTTTAATATTGGAATATTCTTGGAATAATAAGAAAATAATAAAGAATATCCCATTAATATAAAGAAGATTAATTACTCAAGTAATTAAGGAAATGATATTAATATATATATTATTAAAACTATATATGACTATATATTAGATAAAATGATATATTATTATGTATAATTTAAAATATGTTCATAGTGTGTATTAATTTAATATTGATAATAAGGTTTAACACATGAATATTCTTGAAATAATAACAAATTAATTGAGAAAATCCCATTAATATATACAAATGTAGAATAATTACTGCAATAATTAAGAACAAGACTAATTTAATTATGATAATCAGGTTTAATATTAGAATATTCTTCAAATATTAATAAAATATTAAAGAATATCCCATTGATACTAGGAAATGAAAACTAAATACTCGAGTAATTAAGAAAATAATAATAATAAACAGACTATGAATATATTTTAAATGATACATAATAATATATCAATTTATTTATTGTATAAGTATATATTTATATATATATATATAATATAAATATACTTGAATACTAAGAATGTAGAATATAGTCTAAAATTTCGTAATATTAAACAGCTTGAATCACTTGAATAACATTAAATGCAATTTTAAAATACTCATTGGAACTGGAGAGTATATATGTCAGAGTGTCGGATATTTGTGTCAACTCATCTTAAATTTTATTTTCTGTTCTTTTTAAAAAATTTGAATTTCTGACATATGTATTGTCGGTCTGACATGTAAATTTGAAAATGCATTTAATTTCCCACTCAAATTCAGATCTGGTTCTTTCTCCGGCAAGGGTTTCTTCATTTCTGTATTTTTCACTCTTTAGATCTTCTTTTTTCTTCATAGTGATCATCTCAGGAGCGAGATTAAATTGGGTGCTATTCTTTATAGGAAAGCACGGCGCCTTCAGTGCTGTTTACAAGTAAGTATTATAAACAAATTTAAAAATACTTATTAAGATTCACTCTCTTACATTCTCTCTTAAAATTACAATTTAGGGGTTTAGAAATGCATTAGGATTATAATATATTCCGTTAGGGATTTATCACGTTTAAATATCCTTTTAACTTAATATTCTAGGTTAACCGGGGCGGCGGGATTAATCCGGCCATTTCTTTTTCGCCTCTTTGAAGAAGTGGCGGGATTAATCCCGCCACCATCTCCGGGCAATGCTTCTCCGCCACTGAAAAAGAGTGGCGGGATTAATCCCGTCGATAACCTTCTCAACTGATGAAGAGTTACCAGAATTTATTAGAAAGAGTTGTCGGCGGGATTAATCCCGCCAACCATTTTAGGAGGCAGGGAAGGGGTGGCGGGATTAATCTCGCCACCACTTCCCTGTTTTAAAGATTTGGGGACAGGATTTATCCCGAGATCTCTTTGAAATCATAGTTTTGGAGAGAGTTATGTGCGGGTTTAATCCCGCCACCCATTCCCCGTCGTAAGAATTGTGGGCGGGATTAATCCCGCCTTGGACTCCCTCCGACAAGGAAGAGCCGGCGGGATTAATCCCGCCGCCTCTTCCTCCGACGAGGAAGGAGTCCGGCGGGATTAATCCCGCCGACTCCCCGGGAGGAGAGCGGCGGGATTAATCCCGCCGGCTCTTCCTTGTCGGAGGAGTCCGGCGGGATTAATCCCGCCGACTCTCTCCGAAGGGGTTGAGTCGGCGGCGGGATTAATCCCGCCGACCGTTCCTCGTCGGAGGGATTCGTGGGCGGGATTAATCCCGCCCATCAGTTGTATTAATCAAACATGAGATATTATCTCTAAACATAATTATGTATTATTGCATATGCATATTATTAAGTAACCGTAATTCAGATTTCTTAAAAATATTGCATAAACAGATATCATAAATAATACAATTATTTATGTGCAGGACAATATGTTTAATACTGGAGATAAAGTATGTCTTCTTCGGAACAACGAGATAGTTGGCACTGGAACTGTGGAAGTTCGAGATAATAATGCATCATGTCACAATATTCCCAAGGATCTTGTGTGTACGTATGGGTGAACACCATTTACAAGCATGTTGAGGTTCTGGGAATGGAATTTGAGGAGGGTTCTCCTGTATTGTGGAATTTGGATGAAGTCAAGGCTGACACAGAATATGCAGAGTCACAAACAAATAGTAGCACGAGTTTACCAGATGATGGCTTGCCTGCTGTAATGGATGAGGTGATTCTCTTTCTTCGTGAGATTGAAGTCGGAAGAGGCATCATCACAGCTATAAATCCAATGGAAGCAGTGTCAGAAGAGAAACTAGGGTCCGACTTCGTGGGTGTAGTTGTGACAGAGGTTTCACCTAATGGCACATTGTATCCTGGATCCCTCGTGAGGTGGCGAACATCTGAATTAAGACGGCAAGATGGTTCAACATATTCTGGGTTGGATTTCAATAATAACAACCCGGAAGAACAACTCATATTTGAAGAGGTTCCTTGCATTGGTCCTATTGTAAGAAAAAGGCGATTCATGGGTTGTAGATCTTCCCCTGCAAGTTTCAGCAAGAGGGTAAAGATGGATCCTACATCTTCCGAAAGTGTTACGAGCATTTCCACGATTGACTGTTGCAAGAAGAAGTGTTGTCAGATGGCAGACCGGAATGAAATTACCCAATGTAGACATGTCTTTCGTATGCTCACCCAAAAGCAAAGGCATGAGTTTGTATATGCTGCACTAACTGGGTGTATTGATGGAATGGCCTCGGACACAGGTTATCAGAGTACATCCATGGTATTTAATAAGGTGGCCATCTGCTTCAAAGCTTGGTACAGTATATACGGGATCCCAAAGACCACGTTCTACCGTCGGAGGGATGAGTGGCTAGATGGAGCGCGAACCTCAGTTCATGGGAACACTGGCTTGGTCAAAACCCGCTCTCACATCATGGCAGCCATAGAGATACTCAAGGCTTTTGTGGAAGCAAATGCAGACAGGATGCCTCACAAATGCCGAACCACAAATGCAGGGGTCAGGGAAAATCTCAAGGTTTTACCTTCAATCTACACTCAATTGAAACTGTGTGAACATGTGAACAAGTGCCTCAGTTTGATGGGGCTCCAAGCAATCTGCACTGGTACCTTCAACAACATATGGAATACTCATTTTAAGGATGTGGAGATTGCAAAACACTCTAGCTTTTCTAAGTGTGACACTTGTACATCATTGAAGGCTGCAGAGGCTTGTGCAAAAACCTTGGTGGAGATCACTACCATTCAAAGGAAGATGGAGGCCCACATGATTGCACAACAAACTTGTCGGTCTCAGTACTATGCACACCGCATGCTTTCTGTGTCACGCCCATCAGAGTACCTGTGCTTGATCCATGACAAGATGGATCATTCAAAGACCAGCATTCCAAAGCTCTTTGCAACACCAAAGTGCCTTGGAAATGTCATGAAACTTCCGATTTCATTAACAGGTGTGCTAACACATGGACACGGTTGTGAGTCATATGGACACTTTTCACTTCCACATTGGTCTAGCGACTCCAATTTCACTATTGGGTCGTTAGCCATGTGTTTCAGAAACCTTGAAGCCCACTCACAGACAAGTCCTATCAGTGATCTCAAAGTGAAGAAACAACACCTTCAACCTTTACATAATGCTCTCATGAACACGTCTGCACTTGAGGCTACTTGGGAATATGAGAGGCATTGTCAGCAACCTGCACAAAAAACAGATGGCCCTGTTGAGAGTTCAGGTTCAGTGGAGGGATCTAGCTCAAATAGTGTACATGTGTCCTCAACATCAAATAAGCTTCCTCGTCATTTGCTTTTACAGATGGATAATTGTGCAGGCGAGAACAAAAATAGGTAAATCATTTTACTTAAGGGTTTCTCAAGCTCATACTTACTTTTATTTTCTAGATATGTGCTAGCATACTTGTCAATGCTTGTTGCCAAAGGTGTGTTTGAAACAATCACGCTCAGTTTCCTTATGGTTGGTCACACTCATGAAGATATTGATGCGTTCTTCAGCAAGGTCTCCAACTCTACAAAAAGGACAAGTGCACTTACCTTACCGCATATGATGAATCTTTTTGAAAATTGCATCTCCAAAAAAAGTTGTGCTTTGCTTGTGACTGAGGTGCCAGACTTCAAAAAATTTCTCAAGGAGTATATAAAAGAAGGGAGTGATTCTTTAGTTGGTCACCTTGTGCCGCTACAATTCTTTTTCTCCATACGAGATGGTATACCTATTATGCAGTACAAGTTACGGCCATCAGAGCAGGAGTGGTTACCGAAAGAGGGCTTAATGCTCTTCAAAAGTGGAGAGGATGGAAAGCCACTTCTCCCAGAAGGACAACCAGACCCTATTCCATTGAGTGCCCAGCTCAAGGAACAAGAGGTTATTATTGATGGCATCAAAAAATATGTGGCATGGGTTCAAAAATCGATGCCAAAGAATTCTGATAAGGCAACTGGTTACTCAGAACTATATAAGCATGTGGTCAACTATTGGGAGACTGTTGTTCGAGAGTTGGAAGGGCCTACTGTCACAAGTACAGAATTGCAACACCCTTTCTGGCCTAAAACAAGGTGGCGAGAGGAGATTGAAATGACATCACTGAGCATAGACGACATAGAAGCCAGTAGTGATGTGGAAGTGCAAACCCCACACTTTGTTGGACAAAGGAACCAAAAACCTAAAGCATACTTTGATTGCTGCAAGGATCTTCAAAAACTAATGATGGTTCTCATTACTCCAGATGCGTCATATAATCAGCCTATTTGGATGGGTCAAATTATCGACACACCTGAAGTAATCACAAAAAATAGTATTGTTAAGGTTGCATGGTTCAAACCACAAAAAAGGCGACACGAGAAGGAGAGCGAAAGATATAATGGATGCCTAGAGAAAACATGGTCTCCCAATCAAAAAGACCCAGCATGTTTTATAAATGTTAAATCCATTCGATATGGGTGGATGTCAAGAAGCGTTGATAAAGTCACGATTAACAAAACTGCAAGGGAATGTATGTTTTCTGAAGCTTAAAGCAATTACAAAATTAAAAATATCATATATTTAATATTCATAATTATTATAAACTCTTTAATAATAGTACCAAATTGTATACTTAACTATATAAATTTAAAAAATGATATGGAAGATTGACTATATTATTATAGGATTTTATATATATATTATTACTACTACAAATTTTTAATTAATAATGTTATATTTAAATATTAATATTTTAATAACAACATCAATATTTATATAATGTACCTCTTATGCTCTTCCTTAATTGTTATATTAGGCAATATATTATATAATTTAATACATTCTACTTTTATAATGTTATTAATTTTTGTTCAATGAATGCTATAATTTATTAAAGGGTAGAATACAAAATAGAATATTCTAAAGAATATTCTCTTTTCAAACATATATTCTAAAGAATATTCCTTTAATATTAGAAAATGCTAATTAAATAGCTAAAATTGCTAATTATTAGGAAATGGGACTATAGCCATGCCCATTTTAGTTACACTTGCATACAACTATGATGCACAAGGAGAACAACCGCAATGCACAAGGAGAACAACTACGATGCACAAGGAGAACAACTGCGAACACAAGGAAAAACAACTACGAACGCAAGGAAAAACAACATCGAACACAAGGAGAACAAATACGGTACATCGTCACTCGGATGGAAACTTCTACTCAAGCGACCACTGTTACTTCAGAGGGACATGAAGAATTGCGAAAACTTCAAGAGGACAACCAAAAGATGAAGACTACGATTGCTTCCATTTGCAGAACCACTGAACGTCCATCGTAAGGTTGCATCGGGGCGATGCAACAGTTTTAGTCTGGGGGATGTTAGAGTAATACTTAGGCATCATAGAATTTCTAAGTTTAACATGTTTCATTAGGAAAGTATAACGGGGAAAATACCAAAACAGTATATATAGTGAAAATACGAGAGATAGAGAAGAACATAGAATTACGGAATACGGCAGTGCTAGAAGGAACCGGAATACGGCAATGCCAAAGGGAACCAGAATACGTCAGTGCCAGAGGAAACCGGAATACGGCAGTTCTAGGTATCAGCATATTACGTCTAAGGGAGCAGTTATCATAACGACATTAAGGAAGTTACGCAACCAACTGGATAAGATTCAAAAGAAGTTACGATAACTGAATGTACTAGACTGGAAGTGTGGGTATAAATAGATGAAGTTAGGGGTAGGAAAGCATCCCGGGTATACGTACTATGTTTTGACAATATATACTCTCCTCTTACTTTCACTCTTCAGTATCTTACTTGAATTCTACTTCTCATTTCTATTGCGTTCGGATCTGTAGTACTTTGCTATATCTATTCTCTTTCTACTATTTGGTATCTTACTTGATTCTTTGATTTTTACTTCTCATTTCTACTGCATCGAGATTGCAGTACTACTTGCTGTATCTTTTCTCTTCTCACTCCCATTTGACCATTTGAGGATTGGTTTCTAGACTTGTGTCAGTCTTTCATATTTCTGCTATACCCCTTGTTTGTGAGTCTATGACCCTTATTACAGGTTTGTCTGTGAGTCTGTCACCCTTATTATGGGTCTGTCTGTCTGTCTGTCACCTTATTATGGATTTGTTTGTGAGTCTGTCACTCTTATTATGGGTTTGTTTGTGAGTCTGTCACCCTTATTACGGGTCTGTTATATGCTATACCCTTATTACGGGTATGTGTTAGTGCTATACCCATATTACATATTATCTTAGTCTTTCCTTTTTTTCTACTGTGATGGGATCCGCAATTCTACATGCTACATACTTTGCCATCCTTACCTTTTCCAACCTTCTGAAGTCTGATCTATACTCTATATCTGTTCTTTCATATTCCGATAGACTCTTAATACAGGTTTGTCAGTGGCAACCACTGCTACGTTTTAGACTATAGGATTTTCTTGCTCAACAAATATCAAACTCTAAACTCTTCATCAGTAATATCAAATGTAATCAATACTAAATATGACTGTCTAACCAATTGACTCTCCAACAACTTAAACCCATGAAATCGATTTCCCGGGAGTTCACTCTTTATATACAAAAAGTGTTAATATGGGCGTGTTGAGACTTAGTGGAAATACCCCTATATACGGGTTTGTTATTTCAAAGAACTCCAGGAACTTTACAATAAACCCTTCGAAAATGGACATAGAACATCTTATTAACCCCTTTCTTAAATCTACACCATTAAATAACGTTCCCTTTACAGGTATCCCTCAACATAATTTGTTAACAAACGTAATATAATTAATTATACCCCTTTACAAACACTAACTAAAAACTTCTGTATATGTGTTGAATCCATTGCTCTCATTTCCAAATCTAAACCCCCTTAATAAACCCCATCTGTATATACATAACCTTAGTCCGTATTATTTCCTATACGTACGGAAAAACTTTTTTAAAATACCCCTTTCATTCTATTTATATAAGATGTGAACTCGGGTCTCATACATATATAATACATATGGCTTTATCAATATATATTATATATATAATATATATATATATATGCAATAGTGACACGCCACTTAATACTTCTCTCCCACGTACCAAATAAGGTATTATTATAGTCTGACGGTGAACCTTATTATTTAAAGACACTAAAAAGAGACTGTATGTTTTTATATTTTAACTATAAATGCTATGCTACATAAGCACAATATATATTGTGTACAACTTTAAATATGCTGTTTTATTCTTTCAAAATTATTTTATATTATTAAATGTTTTTATATATGCTTTATATATATAACTCATTTATGTTACTAGATATTTGTAAAGTATGTTAAAACAGTTTATTAATTTAAACTTGATTGCTTATTCACTAAACCAAGGTATTGTGTGCTATCACACCACAGCAAACCTAAGAGAGAGTGATGTGCACATGAGTCCGTATGTGCACTGCACACAAGGATCATGCGACTATACAGAATCACCAAGGAGTATTCCTTAACAAATCCTTGGTGCTGACGATTTTTTGGAAGTCGGGTCAAAAGCAAAATTGGACATCACAGTAGTTTTGAATTCCGGTCTCAATAAACAGCGGACAATAGCTGGGATATTAGAAAACCCTTTTTGAAAAAATAATATCTGGTAAAAATTTATAATCTTAAGGAAAATATTAAAATTTAGAATCTTAACAGCACTACGACAAACAGCCGACAATAGCTACTTTTGGCCGAACATCCACCCAGACAGAGCCAGGGCAAGGCAGCCAGCGTGATAGGGAACCCCCAAGGAAGCGTAGCAAAAAGGATGGTGTGGCCGGAAGAAGTATCTCCAAGCACACGTGTGGCCAACTCGCATGGTCACATGGACCACGAGGATGGACCATATGCGTGAGGCACATACTATGAAGGTAATGATGGTCAGACGGCGCCATCATTGCATATCTGGGCACAGGGATAGTCGGGCAATCACCTTAGAGGATGTCATAAGGACCGCCACATTATCTATACTCAGGAAGGAGGTGTACAGTGCAATACTTCAACTATCATGATGACAGATTGGACGGAGAGGAACATGCCAGTGGTGATCCAAGAGATTCGTGTGTCCATTGAGGGTCAGGAGCGAACAGCGGAGCTTGTGTTCCTAGGTATTCCAGGTTCAAAGAATTGATTGAACAAGAGAAGCTGCGTTTGGACAAGTTCTTTGACCTTCTATGGGGAGAAGTGGAGACCCCGGGATTCTTCGAGAAGGCCAGACAATTTATCTAGTCTACAGAACTGGTAGCTAGCTAGGCCAGACGTAAAGAGATTCAATTCCGCTGGGATGGGAGCGCAATCTTCCGCATTATGTTCGACGAACTAGCGATAGTCTTTTGACTACTGGAGGATGGCATCACATTAGGAGAACTATTGGAGACAGAGTCATAGAAGCCCGCCATCGCAGGGAACAAGGCGCTACGAGGCATACAAGTAAGAGAGGAAGCGGCCAAATTCATGCACTAGTGGCCATCATGCTCACGGGAAGAACAGAAAGACAAATCACCAAGTGGTTGGCGAATGGCCTCTGCAAGGCCTGGGAAGGAGTCGTGGTGAATTATGCACGTTATAACTAAAATGGGCATGCTACATGAAAATGGAAATATAAAATAAATTACTAATTAATACTTAAGTTTTAATTATTGATTAATTATTTAATAAAATTAATTAAACCTTAAATATTAATTAATTAACAAATTAATCCTTCATTAACCTTACTTAATAAGGAATATTCTTAAAATATCTTAGAATATTTATATTATTCTTCATTATAAAATATTTTACAATAATTAAAAATTATTATCAAACATAATTATAAATGAAATCATTTCCTTATGAACCTGTTAATTTATTTGTAAATACTTTCTCCTTAACTATATAGAGAATTCTCCTCATTTTGTTTAAGTCATCACTCTCCGGATTAATTAAATCATTTTGATCAATATCTTTATGTTGTACCACCTAACATTCTCACAAATGGAGTTAAGAGTTATCATCCTTGTTAATATATAAGTTGTGATAAGAACAAAAGTGCATAAAGACTTATTTAAAAAATGATGTTCCTTAATAATAATATTGTAAAGACTCTCATTTAATTTATAAAATTCAAAATCATGAGAAAGAAAAGCATCAGAATTTGTTTTATATGGTGGATATTACTCACAAAAAATTTCAAGATTTTTCTTTCTGAGGCATGTATTCAAGTAGTTTATTAGCTTATCCATGGTATTAATATCAGAATATGGATCAAAAGTAATTGGATGGATACAAGCAATGTTTTGGTTGAGCACAGCCTTTTGAGGAGAGCCGTTTATCACTAAGATATGTGTGTTCTTCATTATCCTTAACTGATTGATATCTCAATCAAGCCCAATTAATCTTTCATTCTTGAAGAAGTATGACTTGCTTTTCTTTCTTACATAATAGAATTCGAGAGGTTTATAACATATTCGCTGGTCAAAATCCAATATTTAAGAATTACCTCTTTTTGCAACACTACAATGTTTGTTAAGCAAATTCAGCATCGGTGTCAAGTTGTGAAACTGTATGCATGACCAAATCCCCACAAGTGCACTCATCTCCTTAAACTTTTAAAAGACACGGTCTAACCCTGGACGAAAAAATGATATCATGTTAAAATTTACCATGACAACTAATGAAATTCTGTTTGATTTTTTTCTCTGTTTTAGGTCTTTGTCGATGAAGCAAAACCATTAACATTCAACAAACAATATGACCATGGGTAACAAGGGGTAGCATTGCCTCTTGAATGCTTGCAACTCACTTGTTTGGTCCCTTTTACATTTATCTTTTGATACTATATTATTGCATATTCCTTTATCAGTTACTTGTACATCATCCTTACAAGATTTAAATATTACAGGCGCTGAAGAAAGTGATTTGAATGTAATAGAAATGGTGATGCAAAAATTAAAGTGGTCCCCATAATATGAATGTTTTTGAGCTGCATTATTTCTATTTTTTGCATGAACACTGTCATTCTGACATGTGGCAACAAGAAATTTTTGCCAAACCCCTTTTTACTTCATGCCATTGCTGAAAATCCATGTTCTTAACTGTTTCATTACATTTACATTAGTTGGCCTTATAATTATTAAGGTATATTATTTACTTTGTTAATGTGTGACCATGTTTGAACAAAAGCTTCTTTAATCCTTGAGAATTTATTTTCTTTACAAATATAAACGAAATATACAAAAATGCCTTATGTTACACTCATTTACAACTATTCGTCACTCTAACAATTCATTAATAATTCTTCTTCATTATTCCATCTGAGTGAGGTGAAGAAGATTTTAGCCACTTGGAAGATCGTTCAACTTTTCCATTTCTTTTGTTGATGTTTCTATGGTTAATAGAGTAAGTGAATGTTTTGTACTCCTTAAGATAACTTTTGATCTAATATCTAGTTCAAAATCGTTCTCAGACTCCAACATTGAATCGGATTCCTCCTCAGAGTTATTGCACTTCTTGGAGGGAACTTTCCCAAATACTCATGTATAGGTTTGTTAGGGTAGTCAGTTGAGAACTTCTCTATCCACTTGTTCAAGTCCTCAACCATGGTTATCCTTTTCAATGGCAAACACACATGTATCCCGAAGGTAACACTCCTTCAAAACGCAGTAGTAAAAAACCCATGCATCACCGTGAGGACCCCTGATCAAGTTGACGATGCTCTGTGCAGTCTGACTTGTAATGTTTGGATAACGTACATTGCCAAATATGTCCTTTTCAATTATCGGTGTATTGGATGGAGGTTTAGGCCCGTTGGAGTGAAAACAGATACCTGGCCAGTCATTTGACAGTTTAAAATTGTTTGGCGCATTCCTAAGAACCAAGTGAACAACCATATCAATACACTTGGAATCAGCATCATTCATATAAAATCTAGTTTAACAATGTTTGTTCTTCTTGGTGAAGACGAAGGCAAAAGTATTGGTGACATGAGCAAAAATCAATAAATAAATATCTGAAAACATAGGTATTAGCAAAGTGTGCAAAAATTCAATAATAAATACCTTCTTTGTACATGTTTGTACGGCGAAGTTTCTTCACCAAATCTTTTAGTGCCTTATCTAACGAAGGATTTTTTGACACCCACCAATCCATCATAAACATTTAAAACGGTTTCTTGCAAGCAGTGATGTTACCCCATAAATTCTCCGAATCCGACAACAAACATTTGTAGGGCTTGTCATGATTTGTAGCATCCTCCTTTATAAGGTTCAACTCGGTTCTCCGCTGCTGAAGAACTGCCATAAGAGAAGGCATCATTGTGATGTTCTCCTTTCTTGCATTGGCATGCAATAGATTCTTACCCAGATCTTTTGATTGGTTCACCCATTGGATAAGCATATCATTATTTGTCACATGTAAATATTTGTTGACCTCTTCGTATGTTGAAGTTAAGGTCCAACCCAGTTTATGATATTGTATTCCTAACCACTCTTTGAAGTGCCTAATCGTCTTCAGCTCCATTGCCTTGAGATGAAAAGGAGAGGTGGGGCTGCTATTATTAATTTATAGTTTGCCATCAACCACCAATTAGCTAAAACATCCATCTCTTCCACCGTTGTTCTCTTCAAAGGCTTCAACCATGTAAGCTTGAAATCGTTGTCTACATCCTTCGCAGATTAAACAGACTTAATTTTTACTGTTTTACTGGTTTCTTTGCATACTTCTCCGAGGGCTCCCTTCACTTGTTTGCTTCTTCTTCAGTGTTCCTTTTGCAAACGATTTCATAATCCCCACCCATTTGGCAAAGACCTTGTCCTTGGAGCAAGAAATCAACATCATCAGAAAGGATTTTTTCTTCCATCCACATGGGAAAAATCAACTATTGCAATTTCCTTAACTCTCTAAAGATTAAAAAAGAAACAGATTAATTACTAATAAGATAAATCCCACCAAGACAATTTACTTAGGTATTCCGCACTTTGTTCTCTCTCTGTAGTAGCTCCAAATTTTTCTCACATGGATCGCATGTGTTTAAACTTCTCCCATATTTTGTTGTTGTAGTGGTTGGTGTCGGCAACGTCCCATTCCTTCGATAGCTTATGGTACTGTTCGGTTGTGAAATTCGACTTAGCTAAAAATGCCGATCTTTTTGTCAGCTTCTCACAAGTATGCTCAGAAAGTTTTGTTGCCATCATTGCTTTATTGTGTTTATCGAAAAGTCGTTGGCTGCCATTATCGGGTTTTGGCCGTTAATAATGCAATACTTAATTGATTTTTTATTCTCCGTATGGATCTTCGTGATTTGTTTTGGTGTTGTCACCCACCCTATCTCGGTGTCTTTCTTTCTTTCACAAAATAGCATTATATCGAATGGTGTAAGAATTGTCTTCCTTCATTTTCTCCATGAGCTCAGCTACATGTTCCTGATTGAGTGGCTTGTAATTGAAGTTGGGGCTAACGCTACAATACTTAACCCTACACTTATAAATCCTATCATCCAACATTATTTCCTTGTGGCTTATTATAGTATGGGATGCCACAGGTGCAGCTGACAAAACGACAAATGATTTTCTTCTGCAGTCAAAATTAACATGTGTGAGCCCCAATTGCAGCTGTTCTAATGTTCTTGGCACACTCTTTCAGCTTTTGAAGATTCCTAAGTAAATTGAATGTGATCTATAAAGAACATGGGACCAAGCACCCTCTCAATCTCCCTAATGATGTCGTTGTGTTCTTCTTTAATAAGAAGAGGAACGATTGCTTTACTTGTGGATGTTCTGTATTGTGAAGTAATATCTGCTGCAAATACACCTACTCAATGAGTATTGAGATCCTCGAAGTAGACATCTAATCATATGCCCTCCATAAATCGGCTTTTGTTTAGTTGAATAAGAATTCCACGGTCGACATCATTAATGAACACGTGAATGTCATTATCCACAAGTTGACAGAACCACCAGAGGTTGTTGTCGTATCTGGCGACCTCTAGATCCAAGAATGTGACATTGGATGGAACAAGGCATATATTTGAGCATCATAATCTCGGTTTGCAGCCTACCCTCGGGTGCTTAACTAGTGAATCTAATTTCCATTATTTTGCTTGTTCATGCGATGTGACAAAGGTTAGTTTAATAACAACCATGATTGACCCAATGCACTTCTTGTTTATTTTGAAATATGGTTAAGTTAATTCTAAAATCCCCCTGCCCATTCATCTCCTCCTCTTGTCTTTAATATCACTTCAATTCCATATCTGAATACAAAAATGATTAGTTCTTTAAACACATATCCGAGTATAACATATTTTGTTTTAATTCTTACCTAGAATTTAATGATGACTCCATACTAATGACTAAATCTCCTTGTTTGGTCAAGCTATCTTTCTGCACAATAATACATTATGATATAAAACGCACACACAATTGTATAAACTAGAATATACAAATACACTATTAAAACTTTACAGGGTTTATACATATTTTTTTTGAAGTGCTCAGACTATTTAAATGGCGAGAAATTATAATATATAGACAAACATGTGCTTATGTATTAATACACTGGTAAATTCACATGCACTCTTCTTTGTCTCATAAAGAAGTGGACGGGATTAAGTGTCCAAAGCTCATGTTTGTGATAGTGCAAAAAAACTAGTATCATTTGATTCAAAAACCGCCACAAATGTGAACTTTGGACAATTTTACATGGTTTACTGGTTTTACTAAAATATTATGATAAAATTATAGAAATAAAAAGAGATAAAGAACTTATATATACTAATACACATGTACATTCTCATAGAAGTGGTGGCCGGGTGGGCAGGATTAATCCCGCCCACAACACTTTCATATGGATAAAAGTGATGGGCCAGATTAATTTTGCCCTACACTCATTGAGACATAAAAGGTGACAGGATTAATCCCGCCACCCCTTCCATGCTTGATGGGTGGGATTAATCCCACCCACAACACTCATATGGATAAGGGTGGTGGGTGGGATTAATCCCGCCCCACATTCTTTGAGACATAAAGGGTGGCGGGATTAATCCCGTCACCCCTTCCATACTTAGTGAGTGGGATTTGTCATGACCCGATACAGGATGCAGGATACAGGATACGGGTTACAGGATATGCTTATAGGATATACCTACAGGATATGCATGTAGGATATTCCTACAGGATATGCCTATAGGATATACTACAGGATATGCCTATAGGATAAGGGTTACTATTTTTAGCTCATGACCAGATTAGACTCATGACCAGATTAGCTTGGAGTTGTGAGCATAAAAGCTCCGACCTAATTGTTGTACAATCAGTTACTATCAACACCAGTCTTTTTACGATCAATCTTGTTGTCTTGTTCTTCTCTTGTCTTGCTCTTTGCCTCCTGCTCTTGTCTTGTTCTTGGTTTCTAGTTCCTGTCCTGCTTCTTGTCTTGCTTCTAAGTCAAGCTTCCTTGCTCTCGGAATCCTGTTCACTTCCTTGTTCCTGGATCGTGGCTTGACAGTTTGATAGTAACTGCTTTCATAGCTTTCCGATTTTCAGCTACTTTTTTTCCTTGATTTTTCTCCTTCGTTTTCCTCCTTTTTTCTTTCATAGATCATGGCCGATTTTGAGTAATTTCAACACGAGCACCAAATGTTACTTTATGAGCTGGCCACTTTGCACCAAGTGGTCACAGATCTGCAAGGTTTCACTAATGCGGCGCATGCAACTGCTGATGCATCCTCCAAGGCTACTGCACAGGCTCTCTCTTAAGCATCCGTGGTTTCCTCTTCATCGAACACTTCTTCAGAACCGAAAATCAGCATGCCAAAAAAGTTCAATAGCAATCGTGCCAATTTCCAAGAGTTCCTGAATCAAATCAGGCTTTTGATCCGCATGCAACCACGCCGCTACTCGACTGATGCACAAAAGGTTGGCCTTTTGGCATCCCTACTAGTTAGATCTCCACGGGCTTGGGTTGCCTCTTTGCTGGAGCGTGACAACTCATTGATAAAGGACTTTGAAGGATTTGTGACTGCCTTTGAAGTCTGCTTTGGAGATCCCGACAAGTATCGTTCCACATGCACGAAGTTACGTAAGCTCACACAAGGATCTTGACTAGCTTCTGTCTATGCATCCGAATTTCAGCAACTTTGCACGAACATTCCATGAGACGAGACTGCATTGATCGAACATTTTTGTTTTGGGTTAAGGGATGACATGAAGGACCTTCTCCTTATGTTATCGGGTGCCCAAACATTAGCGGAGATCATGCAATAGGCCGTTCGCTGCGACAACCGCTTGTTCGAGCGTCATCAGGAAAATCCCATCAACAGTTCCTGCAAACCAATCCTGTAGCTATGGTACATACTCCTGCGACACCTTCTGGAGTAGTTCCTATGGAGGTTGAGAAATATAAGCGTGGCTCACTTTCCGTTGCTGAGAAGGAACGTCACTATAGTGAGAATCTATGTTTGTATTGTGGTGAAGCAGGACACAAGGCGGCGGAATGTCCTATTAAAGCTAAGAAGTTCAAGACGCGTGAAGTTGAAGCTGAAGTTCAGTCGGAAAACTTCAATGTTCACTTCGTCTCTACAGCGGCTTCGCGAGCATGGCCTATATGCGAAGTTGGAGAAGTGTTTTTTTGACAGGGATTCTGTGAAGTTCTTGGGCTACATCGTCTCTTCTGCTGGCGTTTCCATGGACATGCACAAGGTGAAGACCATCGTGGAGTGGGAGAGGCCCAAGTCTGTATGAGATGTACAATGTTTTCTTGGCTTTGCAAACTTCTACATGCGGTTCATACAGGACTTTTCCAAGCGTGTACTTCCACTCACGGAACTCACCAAGCGCGCAGGGGTTTCTCTTAGTCCGACAAGGTGGAACATGCATTCACAACACTCAAGGACGCCTTCACGATAGCTCCGACTTTAGCACATCCTGACCCTTCTCGTCCTTTCTTCGTTGAAGCAGATGCCTCGGATTTTACAGTAGGATCCGTCCTATCACAAGTTGGAGAAGACAAGTTGCTTCATCTTGTAGCTTTTCACTCTCGTA
The DNA here is from genome assembly GCA_003024785.1 of Selaginella tamariscina. Lineage (NCBI taxonomy): Eukaryota > Viridiplantae > Streptophyta > Lycopodiopsida > Selaginellales > Selaginellaceae > Selaginella > Selaginella tamariscina. Next base: position 135,619 of record PUQB01000312.1, on the reverse strand, counting down.
AGTTCCTTTCGGCAGAGATCAATTACGAGATTCATGACAAGGAACTCAAAGCCATTGTGAATTTGCTTGAGGAGTGGCAGCATTTCCTAGAAGATGCTGCGCATCCTATACAAGTTCTTACGGATCACAAGAACCTAGAGTATTTTCAAACAACTCAAGTTCTCAGTCAGCGACAGGCTAGATGGGTAAAGTTTCTATCACGTTTTGATTTCGTCATAATCTACAGGCCTGGTTTTTGAAATGGTAAGGCGGATGCATTGTTTAGGCGTTCTTACCTTGCACCGACCCCGGTGATCCTGCATATGACTGTCAAAAGCAAGTGTTGTTGGGTCCTGATCGACTTCGGCTTGCAGCACTAAAAGTTCATCAGGCTCCAGCATATTCCACACTCCTACAGGATATCCATTTGTAGTTGGCTATAGACGACTTGGCAAGGAATGTGTTTGCACACATTAGTCATGACATTGCAAGTTCCTCTTCCTCTAGTTCCCGTACAGACTACAAGTTATTTGCCATACAGAATGGACTCTTATACCGAGAAGATCTCCTGTATGTTCCTGTTGGTGTTTACAGGACTCATGTGGTACATGATTGTCATGATACCTCGGCTACATGACATTTTGGTGTGGCCAAGATAGTTGAGTTGGTGACTCGCAACTATTGGTGGCATGGGTTGTGAGGTTTTGTGGACAAGTTTGTACAGAGTTGTGACACTTACAATAGGTCGAAGATGCCTCGTCATGCGCCCTCTGGTCTTTTTCGTCCTCTTCCTGTTCCTTTTGCTCCTTGGAGATCCATTTCTATGGATTTTCTCACAAATCTTCCTCCTTCTCGTGGATTTGATGCAGTTCTTGTGGTGGTTGACCGTTTCACCAAACATGCTTATTTTCTACCATGTCACAAGACTGGTACATGCCAGACAACTGCTGAATTGGTGATCCGCGAAGTATTCCGATACCATGGTCTTCCTGAGAGCATTGTTTCTGATCAAGGCCCACAATTCATGTTCAAGTTTTGGCGAGAACTTCTCTGGAGTCTATAGGTTAAAGCGGACCTTTCTTCAGGATATCATCCACAAAGTGATGGGCAGTCAGAACGCACAATTCAGACCTTGGAGCAATATCTTCGCTGCTTCATCAGTTACCAACAGGACAACTGGTTGGACCTTCTTCCAATGGTGGAGTTTGCCTATAACAACTCTGTTCACGCATCTACAGGCCAGACACCTTTCTTTGCTCTTATAGGTACCATCCACGTTTTGACTTTGCTCCTCCTGCTTTTCCTTCTTCTGCTCCTGCAGTATAGGATCGTCTCCAGCATCTTCGTCAGGTACAGAAGGATCTCCGGGTTCATCTTCAGCAAGCACAGGAATGGTACAAGCTTCATGCTAATGCTCATCATCAACCGGCACATGCATATAAGATTGGTGATCTCGTGTGGCTTCTTCGTCGGCATATTCGCACCAATAGGCCTTTTTCTAAGTTGGATTTTCTAAATTGGGCCCTTACATGATTGCGGCTAAGGTCAATCCTGTAGCTTTCCGACTCGAGTTACTAGCTATGATGAAACTTCATCCTATGTTTCACACCTCTTTGTTGGAACCGTATCATCCTTCTTCTCTTCCTAGTTGTGCTTCTTCTCCTCCTCCTCATGTGGTCATTGATAGTGAACATGAGTACGAAGTTGCAGCCATCCTTGATTCTCGTCTTCATTGCTGCCAACTTCAATACTTTATGGATTGGAAAGGTTAGTTGCCTACCGATCGCACTTGGGAACCTGCATTCAACTTACTCCATGCTTCTTCCAAAGTTGCTGCTTTTCATTGGCGTTATCCTGCTAAACCAGGTCTCAAGACTCATGGAACTCATCCTTAGGAGGAGGTGTTGTCACGACCCGATACAGAATGCAGGATACATGATACATGTTACAGGATATGCCTATAAGATATACCTATAGAATATGCCTGCAGGATATTCCTATAGGATATACCTATGGAATATTCCTATAGGATATGCCTATAGGATATTCCTAACACTATTTACTAACACAAAACAAAGATTCGATAACGGTGTAAATTTTCATAACACAATATATATAAATAGATTTCTATAGCCGCATATGCATGCAGTAGCACTCACATACACCCACATGGCCACCTGCAATGTTACTAGAAAATGCATTTGCAAACACGTTCACTCAATTTGTTATTAGAGAACGCATTTATAATTTGTTTTCCCTATTAAATAAAGGATTGAGGGGAGGAGGGATTTGCATTTGCACATAGGTATTTCCTGAAGTGAATGTAAGGGCTTTAGAAAGATGCCAAGAAAAGGATGGTGTGCCAAAACCAATGGAAACTTTGTTAATTACTAGAGAAAGTAGCTCTCCCACTTTTGCCTAGAAGGGGCATCTGCCAGGGCACCATTTTAATATTTAAATATGCTAAAATATTTTAAATATTAATTTATTTTATTTTGTTACCAAAGAACGCATTCAGTTGTTTTGCATATTAATCTGCTAATCTTTATTTATGTTATGAAGTGATAATTATCTTATATAATAAGTTCATTCAATGTGTGTGAGTGTGTGTCTGCTTGTTTGTCATGAATGCCCCATCAATGGCCATCCTAAATTTCACATGACTATCCTAATTCCATCTGATGGTTATCATGAATTCAATTTTATGGTTATCCTAAACTCACGAGGTTAAAATGGATTAAGGGTCTAGCTTACAATAAACTCATTAGGTTAAGGACACCAATTGTTCATGCTTATGGATAAACTCACTTATGTTAAATTTATAATAAGCAGTTTATCCATAAGCAAGTAAATAATAAATTTATCCATAATTTATTATTAAATAGTTAAGCCCATCAACTGTGGGCATGTGTACTACTTAAACATTCAGTATGATTACCAAATGGTTGAGTGTTCAATTTCTCAAATTAAATCTCTGTGAATTGTGTTTTAGTATGAGTTGGCCACACATGCGGTTGGGGCCTTCCTACCAGTTGTGCCATCCCCACCCCTGTCGCATGTTTTGGGTTTAAAACATCTTAACTTTGCATGCTTGCTTTGATTGAAAGCTTGAAACAAATATGAGCAATCGGTGCACTATTCACACAACCTATGCTTATACTCTTCTTCCACCTCATGTACTTCTCAATTGATATTGTACTCTTGTTCTTCAATTGCATAGATGAATGTGTACTCTATGATTCCTTCCTTTTCATTGCAAACTCTTTTTTTTAGGGACATGAGGATGCTTTTTACAATATAATCCAGGGGATGCATGATGAGCAACCCACACAAGATAATCTGAATCAATAGTTGACCCACTAAATAAGAGAGGCATTACAACTGCTTTGTGAAACTCTCGTCAAGATTAAATATTAGATACCGAGACCATTGACTGGTTCTGGAGGAAGTGCATGGAATAGCAAGAGTAGATTCATGAGCTCAAGGAGTAGATTCACCATTTGGAAATTGAGAAGATCAGCTATTTGAGAGCAATACCACTAAGCAACAAAGTTTAAACAAACTATTGCTCCTTGCTTGTTTATGTTGTAAAAAGAGTAAATAATTTTAATTATCCTCAAGAACCACATGACAACGAAGAGAATGAGGATGCTCATGTATATGCTCCTTTTTAGACAAGGTTCATAGAAGACTTTTAATTTTCCTTGTGAACCATGGTGCTTTTTTCAATTTATGTTCAAATTTTAAAATATTTTTTTATATTTAAATTTATAATCCAAACCCTAAATCATATGTGAAATAATACATGTTAATGCAATTTGTAAATATTTGACAAAATAATGTGGAACAACAATTATAAATTAATCATAACATTGCGCAATAAATTATGTTAATTAAACTAATTAAATTAATTATATTTTTATGAAACTAATCAGATTAACCAGCAGTGCATTTAGGCCCAATATTCTTAAAGAGCAACTTAAATATGTCTTGGTGGTTTACAAATATAATATCATTAAAAAGATTAAGAAAATTTTATATATATATATATGGGTCAGAATACAAGCAATAATAATGAATTCAGTATCGGAATAAAAAACAATATTTGGAATGAATCTTTTGTGACATTAACAATATTATTGTCAATTGCAAGTTTAAAATATAAGTTTTTAAATTTAATTCTTTTATAAATCAGTAATGAAATTTAACTTTGAAAATGAGATCCCTATTAATTTTAAAATTAAAATTAAAATAGGTAAATTTATAATTTTAAAATCAATAATGTGATTTAATAATATATATATATATATATATATATATATATATATATATAATGTCTAAAAATTAAATTTTATAATATATGATTTAAAAATAAAAAGATACATTCTCATTCTAAGTTTGACATTTCATGAATTAAAATAATTATTAAATCAAAATATACTAATGTTATTTCTTGTTGTAAATTTAAAATAATCATTTCAGAAGGTATAGAAATAAATATTTGCATATTCTTTATATTTTAGAATTAGTTTATAAAGTGATTAAGAAAACTCAATCAATATTAAACTAATAATAATAATGAAATTCTATTATTTACTAGGGGTAATAGTGCCCATTAAACTATTACACAATAGTAAATTCATCACGACACTGTAAAACAATAAGTGAATTTATCATAACACTAATGATATTATTGTTATTATTATCAAATGTACGTATATAAATTTTAAAATGATTAAACTAGTAGAGGGATTTATATTATTGAACATGAAAACCTCACTGTTGATTTTTAAAAAATAATAAGAATATTTAATTTATAAATGTAATTTTAGAGTGATTTTATAACATATTTAATTTAATGTGTGTAATATAAATTAACTATGTAACATATAAATGTTTATATTTGAACATGAAAATCTCACTATTGATTTTAAAATTAAAATATTTAACTTACAATTTTAAATTTAATTTTAAAATTAGTAATGTGATTTTAATAAAATATCATATATTTAAGTTAATGTATGAAAATATAAGATTTTAAATTAAACATGTTATATTTGAACATAAAAATCTCACTATTGATTTTAAAATTAAAATATCTAATTTATAATTTTAAAATTAGTAATGTGATTTTATTTCATTATATAATATTTTAAATTAAACTATGTAACATATAAACATTTAAAACATAAATGCTAGAATATTTTATTTCTTTTCTAACTTAGAAGTTTGCCCTATTATGAATATGCAAGGGTATAATTGACTATTTCAATATGGGACTAGACATAAATATCTACACCATAGAAAGTTGCAGTGTTTCTCTGTGCCAAACACGACTATAATATGTTTATCTGTATGAAAATAATTATATATATATATATATATATATATATATATATATATATATATATATATATATATGCGCTGTATGTATGCAACATGTCCATATGTCTATACGTGTATGTGTGTACACAATCATGTCTGGCATGTTTGTGTATATAAGAGACATAGCAAAATATATTTCTGTAAATTAAACATGCACATGCAATATAAAATATGAACTAATTTTTATATCAACTCAGGTTGTACTTATTAAACACACGCGCACACAATGTCAAATATTGTTTAAATGTATATACCAGCGTATGGAGCGCTGGACATGGGTTCTGGGGGAGTCAGACCGTGAAAATCTGAAGGGAAATACGTAAAGTCGGGTCCAAAGTTGAATCGAACACTGCAGTTGGGCTCGTTTGGCAGTGTGTACATGGAGGCCGCCGGATAATATCTCTCAGAATATATATCTTTATATGCTGTTCCCTGGTATAATCCGTTCTTAAAAAACGCAATCTCACTCCCTGCAATATATACGAACTAAATATTAGGTATAGTACATAACACACACATACATATGAGGCATACAGGTAAAGCACGCAACATGAATGATAAGCTACATGCGTCTATATAACATCCACCTGCGTGTGACATTTTGTACGTGCGTGTGTTGTAAACTTAATTAAATGCGCATTCTAAGCTTATCAACTGTAGATAATGTGTGGATTTACACTAAACCAACGGTATATTGAAATGAAATGTGTACATCAAAATAAATCTCATGCATTATATATGCACACTTCATACTGCATATAGCATACACATAACCACATATTAACACAATAAGTTACATGTGTGTCTGTCATATTGTGATAGAGAAGAAGAGTATTGTGATAGAGAAGAAGAGACACTGGAAAACAGCATGTGCTTGTTGTAAAATACAGGCATGTTAATGAAATACTAAATTTCAAATACATATATAGAGCTGCCTCCATTGTCGTGGCACATAAGTATACTGGAAAGTAATCTCAGTGAACTATGAACACCTATAAGCACATATAGCTATACAATAATTAAATAGTGCACCTATCCTTCTTACTATCTATTCATATGGACAACTCTACGTGTGTATGTTACTCTTTACCTGGTAAAGGCTTTAAGGGCTCCTCCTTGACATCCGGAGTATATGGAGCTCCTTTAAAGCTCACAATCTCTGGTGGCTTGGGAGCAAGAGCTGCTCCATTAGGCAAATTTATATAAAAACCAATTGTATCGCCTGCAGAATACATAACATTATTATACTAATTGATATACATAATAAATAACAACATAGTAGTAATATTTATTGATACAATTTACAACACTAGAATGCTACATAGTATAATATATCAACAATGTCATAGTGCATATAAAATAATTATATTTATATAGTTACTAGCTAATACATTACATATGCACGACCCTGTGGCCACTGTGTAAAGTGTAATAAATTATATATATTCCATATTATATCTTATATCATAATAAGTGAAGTACGTTATACATATTGTAATATGTACATAAAAAATGGTATATAGTCTAAAGTACACTTACTTGTATATACACATTAGCATGTAGCAATATATGCTATATTATTATATTTGAATTACCTTCAACATAAGGTTCACCATAAGGCTCACGGAGTGCAGCATGAACTTTCGACCCTTCTAAATCTCTGTATGCATAACCATGTGACTCGTACCCAACAGGAGCTTCAATATCACCTAATCTCACTCATGCATGTACATCAGTAAGTAGTAATAACAAAGTAAAAGAACTAAGTAGTACCCTTCCGCGTGCACCAGCCCAGCCTTGCATGACCTGTGCTTCCCAAGTGTTCCACATGTATTTCGAAGTACCAAGCTCCTTCTACGACCCCTCGTGTAGCACTGTGTATAAATATGTAAACACACATGCACACAAAACTTACCTATATAGTAAATTTACAACTAAAGGTCTAAATGCGATATATGGATGAAGGGATACATATGTCTATCTGAGTGTAGACGCCTCCTGGTGGTTTTTACTATTCACACACACATGTATATAGGTGTAATTAATTGAGTTGCATCCATAGCATAGACAGACACATATTTTTATATTCCACATACAGAACCATTCTGTAGCCTTTGCAGCTTGCTGCAGTAAGTTGATCGGGGCTCAACTCCACTCTCTTGCCTTTGTAAAACTTGGATAATACAATAGGCAAATCTGGTCCATCTTCCACCCCGGCGTTACCTATAAATAAACATGCATACCATATCACCATGGAAAAAAAGCATACACCTAGATTCTATATATTAATGCACATCCACGTACCGGAGTAAGAAAGATGGAGTCCTTATTTTCAACTGCCTTTGCTTGTGCTCCTTTCTTTCTTCTCTTGCGCCTTGTGCTTTTGCACCATATGTTGGTCTTTTTCTTGGTTCTCTTGACCGTTTCACCATCTCCATTTCTCTTCCTCTTCTGCAGGCAGAAAGCATAAGTGATTGAAATTATGTGCTTGTACTAAATTTCTGTTAATTATCTGCTTCTTACATATAACTGAAAAAATCGCTCACACTGGCACACACACACACGTTAGTAAATTGACATCACATGAGTCTGCTCTCTACGTATTATATATACGTATTGTTGTCATTAAAGTCGTTATAAGATACGATAAACATGTATCAACAAAAAAGAAACATGCAATTGAATTGCAAATACACACACATACACCATGTATTGTTTGCGTATAGTATCAGAAAAGGGAATATCCACTCATATGTGCTTCTGTATGTACTCTCTCCCTCACACACACACACAAACGCGCAGCACATAAGCACATATTATATAGACAACAAATTCATGGGAAAATGTGACTTACCATGCCCTTCTTCTTATTGGAATCATCAGCTTCATCCAGGGGCTGTGAAGGTGCGACGGCGGCGGCAGATGGATCGTAAGCAGCATCCTTCTTTAGATCACTTGCATTTGCAGTTGGGGCTTCAGGAGCAGCACCAGATTCATTCGCAGGGGTTGCATTTGGATCTCTGCTTGTTGCTAATGAGATTCTTGAGCTCGCCATGTCACCGATGTGGAGTAGAGAGCTGAACAAATAGGAGGAGATTGACCTAATTAGGTTTAGAAAGCTTACGATTTATTTATACTGAGATGCATGCACGCGGTGATTTTCACGTAGACTCACGCACGTGTACGTGATAGGTATATATAAAAGGAACACACTAAAATAATACATAATTACACTATAAATGCAGAATTATATCCTAGACCCACTGAATATCTCTTAATGCTTTGTTTCTTGGTTCACCATGGAATAATAATTCTCCATAGGAAAAATTTATAATCATTAATAATCTAAAAGTTCAATTGTTAAGATTATTACTTGTTATTCTGCCATCTTATTCTGAAATTATTTTTTCATATATAATAAAAAATATTTCAAGTTGACTTTTGAACTGTTCCTATAGATTTAGGATAATTCTTTATAACATTTATAAATAAATACTTTCATATTCTTAAAAAATCATGGCATTTGTCACATAGGCACATATAAGTATCTCTAAAAGGAATACTTTAAAGTATTACAATAATTTCACCATAAAATGCAGAAATATAACTTATTGTTCCAACGGCATGGAGTATACAAAATCCAGTTGATTTATATCATTATCTAGGTAAGAGTATGAAAGCATATTTATTCATTATGAATATATTTATCTACCAAAATTATTATAAAAGAGGATTTATATCTTATATTAGAAAACCCTTTTTGAAAAAATAATATCCGATAAAAATTTATAATCTTAAGGAAAATATTCACATATTTATTCTCATTATATATTACATAATTAACTTCAACACTTAATACATTAAAATATAACAAGTCAAACTATAAATAATTTAAATTTTAGCATTAACCATAAAAAAAAAATCTAAAAGTAATAAAAGATGAAATAGAATTATTTTATAAACTTCATATAATATTATTAACAATAATTTCTTGTTTAAGCAAATCTAACACTATGGAAAAGCTAGAAAGTTTCCCCTCAAAACTCTCACTAATAATTTCAATTCACCAAGTCCAATTTAATTGATGATGACACATTCAGTTGTTTTGCATATTAATGTGCTAATTTTTATGTTAGAATCATAGTTAGACATGTAAAAGATTCCTAATTATGTTTATTTTATAGGTAAATATAATGGGAAAAACACTAAAAAAACATATATATTATGGAAAAACGAGAGTCGAATGGAAATATCGGAATACGAGTCACTATTGTAATACGAATGAGTCACTACCGCAATACAATGTTTAAAGCGGAGTATGGCATACCCGGATAAGGATAAGGAGTTATAGTAACTGAATGGATAAGGTTAAGAGGTAGTTACTATAACTACTAGTACGGGATCAAGAGTACGGGTATAAATAGGCCAGACATGACTAGGACGGGATCCCCGAGTATACTATAATTTTGTACTATGTGCCATGTGCAGACATAATATAAGTTTCCTTTCACTTTTAATACGACTATTTCTTGCTTGTTTTTCTGCTTTGATGTATACTATTTTTTTCTCAACACTGTAATGGGATCCGCAGTACTGTTGCTACATACCGTGCCATCCTTACCCATTCCAATCTTCTGAAGTCTAATATGTACTCCATTTTTATTTTTTATTCCGATAGACCCTTATTACGGGTTGACGGTGGCAACCACTTCCACATTTTAGTATGTAGGATTTTCTATGTTTAACATATGGCGACCACATAGGGATGGTTGTATTAGCAGGTAACTAACAATGTGTCTGTAGAATGTACCAAGATGGGTAAGCCGATACCCAAAGAAGTGTTGGAGTTTGAAGAGAAAACGGCGGAAGAAGAAATTTGAACCTTTCCATAGACTCCAAAGCGAGTACTTAATACGATCGGGACAACTATCGTAGAGACGGAAGAACGCTCAACAAAGACCACATGAGAATGGATCTACTGCATCTAGTAGTAAGTGAATGGATGATTATACCGTTGACGTTCTGCAAGAATACGTCGGTAAGGCAGAGACAACAAAGAAAGCGCGAGGAGCGATACTTACGACGACAAGCAGTAATAAAGACCCAGAAAAGGTTGGAAGAACGTGTAGAACATAGAAGGAATGAGCAATCCGAAGCATGAAGAGAAGAGCAACAACAAACAAAGTACGATGAAGTTACGGAGGAAGAAGACAACCATCAGGAAAACTACGATAACGGAAAACACATACCAACGCAAGAATACTGGGATTTGTTGACAATTAAAACACCTAAGAAGATGGGAACACTAACAATTACGAGAAAAGTCATACCATCTACCTTTTTAGGTTTAGAGAACGAGGATACGAATCGTCATATACAGCAATTTGAGAAGGCAAAGCTAAAAGAAATCAAGGATGAAAACAAATATTTCTATTTACACTAAAGGTAGATGCTAGTGATTGGTATTATAAAAATGCCATCATAATTGACAAATACGATACACTACTTGCACTGTTCAGGAATTACTATGTATGCAAGTATTGCAAACGAGACCCGACAATTCAATTACAAGAAATACAGCAAGGTCCTACAGAGGTGGTGGAAGACTACATGTGCAGATTTTGGAGGATACACAATCACTGCGAGGTGGGAGATGTCAGTGATAAATTGACAAAGAAATGGTATATCAACGAACTACGGGACAGCTTACAGCTTCAAGTACGACTGATAAAACCACATGACTTAAGAGATGCAATCAAAGAGGTTGAGCAAATTGAAATACTAATACCTCCGAGATACGTAGACGATGATGAACAAGAACCAAGAAGGCAATACCGGAAGGAGAACGAGATACAGGCAAGATCCAAAGCAGTATTTTGTACAACATGCAAGAATGAAGGACATAATGCTTCTGAATATAAAGTACCCAAGTGTCAGATGTGTGAAGGAATATGTCATGAAGCAAGGCAATGTTGAAGTGTGGGATATAAACCCCAACCAATGATTGGATGCACTAAAGGCTACCCACCACCACCACTAGATGGGACAGCACCAGGAATGAGAACCCATATGACTATCCACAATCTTGGAATGCCAACCTATATGACTATCCACAAAGACCATATAATGGGGAACGAAGAAACGGCAATGAAAGGAGATTTCCTCGTGAATCCGGGCATTTATCGACAAGGCAATAATACGGAGATATCGCGAGGGGGACGATCTCTATTAGCAGCCCCAACACAAGCCGGACCCTTTTATTTCCACCAATACCGCCTCCACCAGCATTACATGGTCCGAATCCAAATGTGACATGTTTCAGATGCAGAGAGAAAGGACACTATTCCATCGAGTGCAATAGACTCAACAATGTTCAATGCTACACGTGTGGAGAGTTGGGACATTATTCACCGGAGTGTCCACAATATAAATTTAACACTGGAGCACCACCCACAGAACCATCAACATGGAGGGTTGAAGTCCAACAAAATGATCAAGAGGATGACCATGAAGAGCAAAATCACAAATGCAAATGGGAAGAAGATACGGAATTACCCTCAACGAAAATGTATACAGTAACACGAGCTAAACGAGTATGGGTAGAACCAAACAAAGAAGAGCTAATACGTAAAAACTGGGAAAAAGAGAAAGCTACAGTACAAAGAGTGGCGGATCAAATTCAGAAAATACAACAAGAAGAAAAGCAAAACCCTATACCTAATGAAGCAAGCGTGCATTCACAGCAATCCACATCATTAGTACCACTTGGAGATCATATTGTTGCCATCATTTTGCAACAACCTGTGCAGTTAACAATAGGAGAGTTACTCACCTTAGCACCCTACGAACACAAATAACTAATGCTTTGGACTTCAGCAATATCCAACCTGATACCAGTCAAGTCGGAGTGAATACCATCAAAGTTCTTAGAGATGAAAAGGATTGGGATGAAGAGGTGCCAATGATTACCGCTCGTATCGGCAAGAACAAGATTCAGAATATACCCATTAATGGGGGCTCATGAGTCAACATAATCGAAGAGCAGACTTGTAAGGAACTGGGTTTAGGGCCCATAGAAAACGCACCATTCTTAGTACGAATGGCTGACCAAAGGAAAGTACGACCCGTTAGTATAATCAGATCCATATGTATAGAAATTGTAGGGATCAAGTTTAAGGTGTCTTTGGTCGTACTACGTATCGAACAGATCAGCAAACCATACCAAATATTATTAGGAAGACCCTGGTTAAGAGACGCAAAAGTACGACATAATTAGGAGGACGACAAAATGATACTATATAAGCATGGACAAGAAGCAATCGTTAGAACACAACAGAAGAAGCCAATTGAACGACCCACTCGACTATTACAAATGGAGGATTTTGACTGGCATTATGGCTTAAACACAGAAGAAGAAAAACTCCTATTCAATAGCAACCCAGAACTCGTAGAGATAGCACAAGCTGATTTATATCAAATGACACTAGAGGACAGGAGCACCAAAAATACGACCACTAATGACCAACAACAACAACATATGAACATTCTCGGACTAACATACAAATTCAAACAACCCACACAACAACAAACAATTTAAAACAAAGTGCAAATAAATAGCACGGACTCAACAGAAATTGGAAATTACGACTAATGAAAAGATTGAAGAAGTAGAAATTAAAACAAGTGAATACGGATCACAGAAAGTACAAATAGTAGTCGACCTTGAACTGGAATACCGAAAGCAATTGATAAAAGTACTACATCAAAATGCAGATGTCTTTGCTTGGAGTTAGGAAGATCTCAAGGGAGTTCCACCAACAATTTATACCCATAAGATAGAATTACTACTCCATGCAATCCCTAGGAAACAACAAGCATACCGTATAAATCCAACATTCCTAACAAAAGTCAAAGAAGAAGTGGACAAGTTATTACAAGCCAGATTTATTTATCCAATCAAAAATCCGCAATGGTTATCACCAATAGTACCGAAAAGAATGGCAAATTATGAATCTGCGTCAATTATAAAAAATTGAATGATGTAACTCGACAGGATACGTACCCAATACCCTTCACCAAAGGGTTATTAGATACGGTAGCGGGACATGAAATGTATTCCTTTCTAGACGGATTTTCAAGATACAACCAAGTACAAGTGGACCTAGCAGATCAATCAAAAACAGCATTCATTAGTCCTTGGGGTACATATGTGTAACGCGTTATGCCTTTTGGGTTATGTAATGCGCCATTCACTTTCTAGCGATTGGTTAGTGAAACATTCTGTGATTATCTAACAACATTTATGAAAGTTTTCTTGGATAATTTTAGCATTTATGGAATAAAAGGCGAACATTTGGACTGTTTAACGAAGTGTTTGGAAAGTGTTGATTGAACAACATAGCTCTTAATCCGAAGAAGTGTGTATTTTCTATAAAATCAGGAGTCCTACTCGAGCATATTATATGCAAAGATGGAATTATGGTGAACCAAGATAAAGTCAAAGTAATACAGACGATGCAACCTCCTAAAGATATAAGCAGAATACGACAACTCCTTGGTAAAATGGGATATCATAGGCGTTTTATCAAAAATTATGCAGCAATAGTGAAACCATTAACTATGCTCTTAAGGAAAGAACAACCATTTGTATGGGACCCGCAATGCGAATAGAGCTTTCACACGTTGAAACAAGCATTAATGAAGGCCCCCATACTAGCTAGCCCAAATTGGAAACAAGAATTTCATGTACAAGTGGATGCATTGCCATACACCATCGGATGTATATTAATATAAACATAGGAAGACGGAAAAGATTGTCCGTTATATTACGCGAGTCGATGGTTAGCACCTGCAAAAGAGAACTACACCACTACAGAAAAGGAAGCACTCAGAATGGTCTATGTAGCTAAGAAATTTCGACATTATTTGTTAGTAAATAAGGTCAATTTCATTGTCGATCGTCAAGCTTTTATACATTTATTAAGCAAGACCAAGCTTGAAGGAAGATTAGTACGATGGTTCTTACTATTGCAAGAGTTCAACTTTTAAATCATTCACAAACCAAGCAAACTACACCAACAAACAGATTTCTTAAGTTGTATTACGCATGAAGAAGATGATGTGGGCATGAATGATTACCAGATGCAAGTTTATTTCAAATACAATAAGAACAACCAAAATGATACTACCACCAAGGATATCTACAAGATATTGAACACTTTCTAACAACCGAACTAGCACTAGACAAATATACATCAACACAACAACGTAAACAACTCGTCTTACGTTCCAAGCCATACTGCATGATATCAGGCATATTATACAAGAAGGGAAGGGATGAAGTCTTAAGGAGATGCGTATCAATGGAGGAAGTTCAACTAGTATTATGAGAAGCTCACTCAGGAGAACATGGTGGACACTTTGCAGAAACGTTAATAGCACACAAAATTCTGCAGTCCGGATTATGGTGGCCCACTTTATTCAAAGATGCTATAAAATATTGTTAGAAATGTTTGAAATGTAAAGAACATCAATTAGCTCCACATCATCAAGTTCAACCACTATATCCAACAAAACCATTAGCTCCATTTATGAAGTGGAGAATGGATTTTATAGGACCGATCAATCCTAAAAGTAGCAAGAGGAATCAATATATATTGGTACTCACATATTACGTTACTAAATGGGTAGAAGCTATCGCTGCTACGCAACACGTGTCACCAAGTTTATTTATGAGAATATCGTAGTACGATTTGGTGCTCTTATGGAACTTATCAGTGACCAAGAAACTCATTTTGTCAACAACGTTATCAAAGTCCTTTGTAACAAGTACTTAGTGAAACATTACATCTCCATGGCGTACTATTCACAAGGCAAAGGTCAGGTAAAAGCTACTAACAAAATATTAAAAATTGTATTAACCAAGATAGTGAACATGAATTACAAAAACTGGGATGAAAAACTCGCTTTCGCATTATGGGCATATCGTACTACGTATAAAGTGGCGACAAAGTTTACACCGTTTCAACTAACATACAGATTAGAAGCCATTACGCTTATTGAATATATTATACCATCATTATGGATGTCACTCAAATACGATATTAGGGAATCAGAACAAGTTCAACAACGATTGTTACAACTCAAAAAGCTCGATGAGAAAAGACAACAAGCAGTCTTCAACATACAAGCAATTCAAACACGTATTAAGGCATGACACGATCGACTCTGAAGAGTATAACAACGACTCATATTCCAAGTCAGAGAAATGATATGACATTATCGAGGAAATCTTCAACCCATCGGACATAAGTTCAAGTTTAAATGGTATGGACCGTACATTATTACGGATATACGAGTTAATAATACCGTCACTCTTATGGATGATACAACGTGAGTCCTACTTATAACAAATGCAAATTGCATATGAAAATATACCTCCAACAAGCTAGACAACGGTCTTGACAACGACTCGGAATACGAATTGCACAACAAGAGCAAACACAAACTGAACAACAACTCGGAACACGATCTCAACAATAAATTGGAACAGAACATGGAAAAACACGTGCCAATATGGCAGGTAGACATAAGAAAATCTTCTGGAAACATCGATATGATCATTCACATGAGGGAGATCTGAAGTTCAAGAAATGGGGAAATCCGAGAAACACAATATCCAATGATGAGATATTCTCTGTCAAATCTATCAAAAACCAAGGTGTTCACACATCAAGTAAATCAGATATCGGCATGTGGACTACCTAAAAAACATTGACAGGCCATAAATATACCAAGCATAAAATGGCAGCATCACCCAACCGAATACACACACTAAGGTTTTCCACTTCCTCTTTGTTTTCTTCTTCCTCATAGTCTTCAGATCCTTCTCAATTTCCTTCTTTCATACGCCATTCACTAATGGAATCGATGGAGGAATTCATCGACACAATGAGTACTTCCGCTACAGCACTGAACTCTGCATCCCAGTCCAAACCAGCAGTACCAGTCTCACTAGTCTTGTACTGCGTTGCTTATCTAGCACCAACACTCATTTCCAATATACGAGAATGGATACAACAAATGCAGTTGGAAAAGTACTTCGAAACATTTGTTCACAAACGATTGGACCAACATGGTGAGCGCTTAGTCGATCAAGCGATTAAGGCTTATGCACCACAACTCAAGGCCTTACAACTACACGGCGGGGCATTCGCTTTCACAAGTAAGCTCATTAGGGATGTCTTTGAATTCCCAGATCTGCAGGCTTTTTTCAACCCAATTCCACAAGTCCACACATACATTCAAGCCTACATCAACAACTACGATAGGTTTTCTCCAAAAATAGAGGACTGCCAACACAGCACCAACATTTGTCTTACGGGAGCCCCATAAGAGCCACATCAAGGCAATCACCACTGCATTTGCTTTCTGAAAAACTCTGGCAAGTTTCAATAAGGAATCGGGTACGTCTATCATATAACTGAACAGGGAGACAAATTGGATTGGGGAGAGCTAGTCGTAGTGGGATTGCAACGTGAGTTACAAACTCTACACAATCCCAAAAGCAAGGATAAGAAGACGACTATATTTCCAGTGCTTCATCACATTCTAACAGCACTTTGTATTATGCACGCAGATTTAGCACCAATAGGTACATAGGTAATCACGACAAGGATGAAGTTTTGGTTAGGTCTCACTTCATAGTACCCAGACAACATTTTCAACACTCATGATTTGGATGCACCACTACCAACCAAGCCGAAGAAAACGACCACGCTCATAGGCAAAGAAACCAGAAGAACCACAAACACAGGAAGTAGTGTCATACCAATTTGTGGAGGACGAGGAAGAAGATGATCAAGTCTTATAGAGGAGACCATTACCAAGAGGAGACCTTTGAAGGACATGTAATAAGCCCACAGCGTCAACCTCCGAAGCACACATGGAGTGTGGAGACTCAGCACCAGTAGACAACATCCATACGGGAGACACCGTAATAGCCTCACCATGATACACAGGTACTCCTCACATCATAGCACAACAGGTACGAACTACAATAGAGCACGTATGGAATCTAGTTGTTCAATAGACACATCAAGAACCACATTCACCCTCACCCACACCTGGATAGCAAGCCAAGAATGACATTCATGATAAAGGGAAGGAGCAAGAACCCCACTCCCAACCACAACAAATGGGGCATCACGCATCAGATTGTCAAGAGCGGGACACACTCAGAGGTTTAAGCGCACGCACGATCAAACCGCTTCATCCAGATTACCACCACAAGACCTGACAAATGATCCTACTCTCAAAGGTCAGCTTTCACATCTTCGGAGTGTTGTCGATTCCTCATACAGCAAGTATGTGGTTCAATGAGGAGAGGCGAATCTCACTCAACAACTCCATGACCGTTGTAATGCCATCGACAAGCAACTCCAGGAACAGTCGAACATCATGTTGTATGTACGAACAACACAAGGTACTCATGGACATTGTGCACACACAAGCTAAACAAGTACGCAACATTCATGACAAGCTGAGCGATTTCAACCCAACAACCGCCACAACCACAAACGACACAAAAGAAGTACACAAACTACATGAGGAGAATGGGAACATCTTTCTGCGGGACAATGGGGACATCATAAGGTTGCATCAAGGCGATACAACACTTTCAGTTTAGGGGGATGTTAGGATCATAGTTAGACATGTAGAAGATTCCTAGTTATGTTTATTTCATGGGCAAATATAATGGGAAAAACACAAAAAAAAGTATATATTATGGAAAAATGAGAGTCAGATGGAAATATCAGAGTACGAGTCATTATCGTAATACGAGTGAGTCACTACTGCAATATGATGTTTGAAGTGGAGTACGGCATACCTGGATAAGGATAAGAAGGAGTTACATTAACTGAATGAATAAGGTTAAGAGGTAGTTACTATAACTGCTAGTATGGGACCAAGAGTACATGTATAAATAGACTAGACTAGGACTAGGACAGGATCCCCGAGTATACTATAATTTTGTACTATGTGCTGTGTGCGGATGTAATATAAGTTTCCTTTCACTCTCAATATGACTATCTCTTGCTTGTCTTTCTACTTTGATGTATACTATTCTTTTCTCAGCACTATGACGAGATCCGCAGTACTGCTGCTTACTACATACCTTGCCATCCTTACCCATTCCCGACCTTCTGAAGTCTGATCTGTACTCTATTTCTATTCTTTCTTATTCCGATAAACCCTTATTATGGGTTGTCAGTGGCGACCACTTCTACATTTTAGTATGTAGGATTTTCTATGTTTAACATTTATTTATGTTATGAAGTGATAATTATCTTATATAATAAGTTCATTCAGTGTGTGTGAGAGTGTGTCTGCTTGTTTGTCATGAATGCCTCATCAATAGCCATCTTAAATTTCACTTGACTATCCTAATTCCATCTGATGGTTATCATGAATTCAATTTTATGGTTATCCTAAACTGATTAAGGATCCAGCTTAAGATAAGGATATCAAGTGGACTAAGGGTCATTAAATAACATGAGCTCCTATTAGGTTAAAAATAACAATTGTCATTAAATAAATAGTTAATCGTACGTATAAGTAATGTTAAGGATAACAACTATATTAAGGGTCTAGCTTAAGAATAACTGGGTTAAGGGTTAGGTTAAAGATAACAATTCCATATTTAAGAATAAACTCACTAGGTTAAGGATAACAAGTGAATTAAGGGTCATTAAATAGTTTAGCCCAAGGATAAACTCATTAAATAAAGAATAACAATTGAGTTAAGGGTTATTAAATAATTAACCATACACATAGGATCTTACCATTAAGAGTCCAGCTTAAGACTAAGTTAAGGATAACAATTAGGAATAAACTCACCAAGTTAAAGATAATAGCTAGGTTAAGGATTTAAATTAGGAATACACTCACCTTTAGGTTAAGGGTTCAACTTAGAAATGAAATCACATGTTAAGGTTAAGGATCATTAAACAGTTAAGTTTAAACATGGGTAAACCTAGTAGGAAATTAAGAATAAACTCACTATGTTAAGATAATAGCTAAATAGTAAATTATTATTAAATAGTTAAGCCCACCAACAGTGAACATGTGTACTATCTGATATTATTCATTGTGTGTTTGTCACACCCTCTCAATGGCCATTCAGAATTTCATATGATGCTTATTGTAAATTTCATCCATAATTATTCTAAACTTAATTTAACTTAATTTAATAGTTACATTAAACTCACGAGTTAAGGGTCCAACTTATGAATAAATTCATTAAGTTGAAGATAATAATTGGTAAAGAGTTTAATTTAGGAATAAACTCACCAAGTTAAGGATTTTACTTAGGGATAAACTTATTAAATTAAAAATAGTAATTGGATTAAGGATCATTAAATAGTTAAGCCATGTATGAATAAGTTTAAGGATAAATTCACGAGGTTAAGGATAACAATTGAGTTAAGGAATTCTCTAAGTTAAGGATAATAATAAATTCATATTACATGTGGTTGTGTCATGGACTCATAGTTTAAGGATAATAATTGAATTAATAGTGGATTTAATGGTATAGCTTAGGGATAAACTTGTCAAGTTAAGAATAAT
Source organism: Selaginella tamariscina (assembly GCA_003024785.1). NCBI lineage: Eukaryota > Viridiplantae > Streptophyta > Lycopodiopsida > Selaginellales > Selaginellaceae > Selaginella > Selaginella tamariscina. The sequence continues at coordinate 115,627 of PUQB01000312.1, read as the reverse complement.
AACTAAATTAAGGGTTCAACTTAAAAATAAAATCACCATGTTAAAAATAATAACTGGGTGAAGAATCCAACTCAAAAATAAAATTACCAATTAAGCCCAAACATAGGTAAATGCTAATAAACTAACCAAGTTAAGGATAATAATTGGGTAAATAATAAATTATTATTAAATAGTTAAACCCATCAACTGTGGGCATGTATACTACTTATACATTAAGTATGATTACCAGATGGTTGAGTGTTCAATTTCTCAAACTAAATCTTTATGAATTGTGTTTTAGTATTAATTAAGCAAGTTTAAAATGTTTCGGGTTTAAAACCTTAATTGAAAACTTAAAATAAATATGAGCAATTGGTGCACTACTCACACAATTTATGCTTGTACTCTTTTTCCACCACATGTACTTCTCAATATTGTACTTTTGTTCTTCTTCAATTGTGTAGATGAATGTGTACTTTATGATTCCTTCCTTTTCATTGTAAACTCTCTTGTTTTTCAAGGACATGAGGATGCTTTATATGCTCTAATCTAGTGGATGTATGATGAGCAGCCCACACAAGATAACTTAAATCGATGGTTGACCTACTACATGAGAGATGCATTCTTTATAAAACTCTCATCAAGATTAAATGTTGAGTTTAAGGAGTAGATTCACCATTTGGAAATTGAGAAGGAGCTACTTGAGACCAATACCAATGAGCAACAAATTATTGTTTGTGTTGGAGAAAGAATAGATAATTTTGATTATCCTGAACAATCACATTATGGCAAAGAGAACGAGGATAGACAAGAGAGGTACAACAGGTTTGTGGAAGACTTTTAATTTTCCTTGTGAACCATGGTGCTTTTAATTAAACCTTTTTTCAATTTATATTCAAATTTGAAATATTCTTTTATATTTAATTTTATAATTCAAACCCTAAATCATATGTGAAATAACACATGTTAAAGTAATTTATAAATAGTTAACAAAATAATGTGGAATAACAATTATAAATTAATCATAACATTACGCAATAGATTATATTAAATTCAACTAATTAGATTAACTATATTTTTATGAAACTAATCAATTTAACTAGCAGTGCATTTAGGCCTAATATTCTTAAAGAGCAACTTAGATATGTCTTTGTGGTTTACAAATAAATATCATTAAAAAGATTAAGAAAATTTAAAATTATATTTCTTTTTAAAGGTCACAATACAAACAATAATAATGAATTCAGTAACGCAATCGAAAACAATATTTGGAATGAATCTTTTGCGACATTAACAATATTATTGTCAATTTCAAGTTTAAAATATAAGTTTTTAAATTTAATTCTTTTTTAAATCAGTAGTGAAATGTAACTTTTAAAATGAAATCCCTATTAATTTTATTAAACTAAAAATATTTTAATTTATAATTTATAAACTTAATTATAAAATCAATAATGTGATTTTAATAATATATAATATATAATATATAATGTTTAGAAATTAAATTTTGTAATATATGATTTAAAAATAAAAAGATACATTCTCATTCTAAGTTTTGACATTTCATGAATTAAAATAGTTATAGAATCAAATATAATATTATTATTTCTTGTTATAAATTTAAAATAATCATTTCAGAAGGTTTTATAATAAATATTTGCATATTCTTAAAAAATCTTTATATTTTGGAATTAGTTTAAGAAAAATCAATCAGTATTAAAAAGTTAGAGTAAAAGTAAATTAAGCTAAACTAATAATAATAATGAAATTCTA
>PUQB01000312.1:0-109835 GCA_003024785.1 Selaginella tamariscina | reverse complement strand
ACCTAGCCTGTCGCTAACTGAGAACTCGAATCGTTTGAAAAAACTCAAGGTTCTTGTGATCTGTAAGGACTTGTACAGGATGTGCAACACCTTCCAGGAAAGTGCCGCCACTCCTGAACGAATCCACAATGGCTTGAGTTCCTTGTCGTGAATCTCGTAACTGATCTCTGCCGAAAGGAACTTACGAGAGTGAAAGCTACATGATGGAGCAACTTGTCTTTCCAACTTGTGATAGGATAGAACCTACCGTAAAATCTGAAGCATCTGCTTCAATGAAGAATGGACAGGAAGGATCAGGATGTGCTAATTGGAGCTGTCGTGAAGGCGTCCTTGAGTGTTGTGAATGTATTCTACCTTGTCGGACCAAGAGAAAACCCTGTGCGCTTAGTGAGTTCCGTGAGTGGAAGTACACGCTTGGAGAAGTCCTTGTATGAACCACCTGTAGAAGTTTGCAAAGCCAAGGAAAACATTGTACGTCTCGTACAGACTTGGGCCTCTCCCCTCCACGATGGTCTCACCTTGTGCATGTCCATGGAAACACAGCAGGAGAGACGATGTAGCCCAAGAACTCCACAGAATCCCTGTTCGAAAAAACACTTCTCCAACTTTTCATAGGCCATGCTTGCGAAGCCGCTGAGAACTAATCGTACATGCTTGTCATGTGCCGCCTGGTCCTTGGAGAAAATCAAAATGTCGTAGGTAGATCACCACAAACTGGTCCAAGAAGTCACGAAAGATGTCGTTCACCATGTGTTGGAACACAATTGGGGCATTGGTAAGCCAAAAGGCATCACCGTGTACTCGAAGTGTCCATACCTTGTACGAAAGGTAGTTTTCCACTCATCGCCTGACGAATCCGTATAAGGTTGTAGGCCCCTTGTAAGTCGATCTTCGTGAACACCTTTGCTCCTCGCAGCCGATCAAGAAGTTCCAAGATCAATGGCAACGGGTACCGATTCCGAATGGTGACTTGATTCAAACCCTCTGTAAGTCCACAACCAAACGTAAACTCCCATCTTCTTCTTGACAAAGAAGATAGATGCTCCTACAGGGGACTTTGAGTGATGAATGAAGCCGGATGCCAAGTTGTCCTCGACGTACTGATGAAGAACCTCCAACTCTGTGGGTGATATGCATAAATGGTCCTGAACGGTGGATCTTTCCTTTGCAAGATTCAATAGGACAATCATAGGACCTGTGAACAGAAGAACTGCAGCCTTGTGCTTGTCAAAAATGTCCTTAAAGGTGTGATACTTGGATGGTAGGGAAGAAGGAGGAGAAGGAGAAGGAACAGGAGAAGGAGATTGAAAAACATGGGAGTCAGATACAGGAAAGTAAAGAGGACGTAGGAGTTACTTGAAAGCAAAAAGATGGAAAAGGAGCAGGATCAGTGGCAAGTTCATGCATGGTATGTAAGAACTCGGAGAGGAGAAGGAGGGAGCTGTGACTGAAAAAGAAGAAGGATCTTGGGGGTGGAACAGAAGCAGGGTAACGAAAAGAGGCAGGATTGGGAAAAACCTGTGTGATTTTGAAAGTGTACAGGATTGGAAGAATCCTGTATAGAAGTCCGTGGATGCATAGGAGTGAGGAGAGCCTAAGTGTGCTGACGAACCAACAGGAGGTGGATCCTATTGAGGAGGAACCTTCGACACTGATACAGGATTGGAAGAACCCTATACAGGAATCCGCGAACTTACAGGAGTGGAGAAAACCTGTGGATGTGCTGAGGAACTGACATGAGGTGAATCCTATTGAGGAGGAGTCTTCAACACTGATACAGGAACAGGCACAGTCAATCCTGTAGCTTGTACTGCCTCAGACACTAAGGATGTATCCTGTATGCATGAAGGTACAGGATTAATCCTGGCTGCTGGAGAGGAAAATGTGAGCATCCTAGACCTCCAATCAATCTGAGGATTTGTAACATGAACCATGGCATGCCCAAAATGATGGGAGTCGACCGGTCTTGATCAAGTTGAAGGAAATCGAACAGTTGAATGCCATGTACAAGAGAGAGGTGTGGTAGCATGGGTAACTGCGAAGAAATCAGACGACCATCAGCCACCTTTATAGGAACTGCACGCTTCAACTTCACCACCGGAATGCCATGCTGAGTTGCAAAAGTGTCATCCATGAAATATGCATTTGCACCAGTGTCTAACAAGGCAAACTCCTTGAGCTCCGATTATTAAGATGAATGTGTACAAGAAACTTGAGTGATGGAATGGTATGAGCAGCACCTATGGAGCTTGCACCTACGTCCAACTTCGCGGCTCTTAATGAAATGGACATTGAAGTTTTCCGACTGAACTTCAGCTTCAACTTCACGCTTTTGAACTTCTTGGCTTTAATAGGACATTCTGCCGCCTTGTGTCCTTGCTTCACCACAATACAAGCATAGGTTCTCACTGCGGCGACGTTGCTTCTCAGCAGCGGAAAAGTGAACCACGCTTGGATTTCTCAACCTTCATAGGAACTATTCCAGAAGGTGTTGCAGGAACATGTATCACAGCTATAGGATTGGTTTGCAAGAACTGCTGACGGGATCTTTCCTGACAACGCTCGAACAAACGGTTGTCATAACGAACGGCTGTTGCATGATCTCTGCCAATTGTCCGATAATGTAAGGAGAAGGTCCTTCACGTCATCCCTCAACCCAAACGGAAGTTTGATCAATACAGTCTCGTCCCATGGAATGTTGTGCAAAGTTGCTGAAATTCGGATGCATAGACGGAAGCTGGTCGGGATCCTTGTGTGAGCTTTCGTAACTTCGTGCATGTGAAACGGTACTTATAAGGATCTCCAAAACAGGCTTCAAAGGTAGCCACGAAACCTTCAAAATCTTCCATTAATGAGTCGTCACGCTCCAGTAAAGGGGCAACCCAAGCTCGTGGAGATCCAATTAGTAAAGATGCCAAAAGGCCAACCTTTATGCATTAGTCGAGTAGTGGCATGGTTGCATGTGGATCAAGAGCCAGATCTGATTCAGGAAACCTTAAAATTAGCACAATTGCCACTGAACTTTTCTGGCATGCTGATCTTTGACTCCAAAGAAAAGTTCGATGGAGAGGGAACCACCGATGCTTGAGAGAGAGCCTATGCAGCAGCTTGGAGGATGCATCGGCAACTGTATGCGCCGCATTGGTGAAACCTTGTAGATCGGTGACCACTTGGTGCAAAGTGGCCAGCTCATGAAGCAACATTTGGTGCTCATGTTGAAAGTGCTCAAAATCAGTCATGATCTATGAAAAAAAAAGGAGGAAAACGAAGGAAAAGAATCAAGAAAAAAAAAAGTAACTGGAAATTGAAAAGCTATGAAATGAGTTATTATCAAACTGTCAAGCCACGATCCAGGAACAAGGAAGAGAGCAAGATTCTGAGAACAAGAAAGCTTAACTCAGAAGCGACAGGAACCAGGAACTCGAGAGTCAAGAGTAAGACAAGGATCCAGGAGCAAGACAGGATTCAGGAGCGAGACAAGAACAGGACAGGATCCAGGAGCGAAACAGGAGCAGAACAGGATCTAGGAGCGAGACAAGGAGAGAACAGAAAGCAAGAGCAAGACAAGAACAAGACAAGATAAAATTGATCGTAGAAAGACTAGTGTTGATAGTAACTGATTGTACACAATTAAGTGAAGCTTTTGTACTCACAACTCCAAGAGCTAATCTAGGCATGAGTGTTAAAAGTGGTTGCATGCATCTAAAAGTGGCTATATGCATGTAGAGGCTAAAATGAGTCCACATGTCCCTTATCCTCTATGCATATCCTATAGCATATTCTATAGGCATATCTTGTAGGAATATCCTATAGGAATATCCTGTAGGTATATCTTGTATTCCGTATCATGTATCCGGAATCTATATCCTGTATCGGGTCGTGACAAGCATTGTAGAAAATGCAGGTTCATCCAAGCTGATTGGTTAATCTTTCAACATGTGTGTGTTCATGTGTACATGTGTGTGCTCTCAAGATAAAAGTTAGCATGTAAATATAATGACATGTTTAAGCACTCAAGTCAAATATTATTAACATATAGTAAATAGCTAGACCATCTTACTGTATTAGCGCGCGCGCACACCTCGTTATGACGTGTATATAAATGAATACCGATATAACATACTCGTGTTTCTGTGTTAGTGAGCTAAAGAATTAATCGATGAATTGTGCAAAAAGCTGGATAATGTCACGGATACAATGTCAAAGTTAGTGGCATTGTTGAACTACAATGGATAACTGATGACTACTTCGGTCGGTATCGACTACAATGGTATCTAGCTTGTTTAATACATGATGGCAAGCACGAGTGACGTGTCTGAGGTTTTGAGGAGCATAGACAGAGACACACATATATACACATATCCATCTATACATGCATATGTGTAAACCATGTCTACAAAGTGTCATCGTATTATTTATGGAGAATAAACCTATATTATACGAAACCTTCCGTTCTGTTTCTTTTATATTGTATATGTTTTTACACTCGGCTTTTTTATTTTGCAGTAGCATAAGATCTACACCGCCATCACGTGTTATACATTCATGTATGACAGAGCCGCGACTTGCAGGATTACTACAGACTGAAGTAACATTAGACCATTTCTAAAGATTACAGTCTTATGTTGACAACTTAGCTTGGTCATAATTACTTAACATTATTTCTATTTTAAAGCATTGCATTTTCGAAATAATTTCCATGCAGTTAAAACGGTTCCATTGCATTTGGTACTTATATACATATCTTCTCGTGTCAACATTGATTTCACGTCCCCTTTGTATATAATGTTATTCTAATTAGATTTTACACGAGCAATTGTGTGTGTGTGTGCAGAAGTTTTCAGCAAATAAAAACTATATTACCAAATATATAGAGTTCTTGAATATATAAAGACATAAGAGTATATAGGTACAAAATGTGATTAGTTTTATACATAGAGAGAGCGGTCTTGCAATTAAATACTTGGTAGTTGCTTATATTAATCATTAGATAGAAATTATTATATACTTAATATGCGTGTATATCTTATTTAAATTTTAATAATCTTTAACATGACTAATACTTAATGTTTACAATCTTTTACTCTCTCTCTCTTCTGATGAGCATCTAGTTTAAGTACAAAGAAAGCATCACTTGGATTGGCACCGCTAACAATGTGTGTGTGTCTATTTACATACATAGATACATGGTTATATATATATAACCATGTATAGATTAATTTATGCACAACGACAACACAGATTAGCAACTTGATTAAATTGAGTGTTGTATATGAGAATTTTATCTAAACAAAGTTTAGATTTGACTTTAGTAAGTTCATATTTATTTGATATAAAAATATGGAATAATTATAATATGTAAGCTCATTAGATTTATTATATCATGGTTTATTCAAAATGAATTTAATATAATCAAATATTTATTATTATATATAATTGGACGTTAAACAATTAGTAATAATTATTAATTATGCAGTTATTATTAAATACATAAGCTAAATACATAAAAGAGCAACTGCATTAATTAGTAATAATTGTTTCTTACCTTTGAATTACGACAGGTACAGAACAATGTATACATATAAATTAAGGTGTATTTGCACTGGCCCTTACATTACATTAATCTGGGTAAGGGTTAAGGGTGAATAGTGTTCGGACCACAACCCCCCAATGAAGGGCCTGCCCAACCAAGGGTCGGAGTTAAAGTTAAGGGTTTAACATCAGTATTGACCCTTGGATAACGTTTCAAATTTAAGATAATGGCCATTTATTCACACTGATTTTTCTTACAAATTTAAGTAGAATACTAAAGAAAATTGTGTTCACATTGTGTATAGAAATGTGTATATTGTATTAGCCCAAAACCCTAACTTATATATAGGAGCGAGTGCTGACTGTTATCAAAATCCACTATACTAATAATAGTATGTGTGCATATAGTCATACACATGGACCATCTCCTCTCGAAAGGATGAAAGGTGGTTAGGGTTTTTTTTGGCCCAGATCTAGAGGAACATCAGGAGGAGGCACTCGTGGATCTGTAGGTGGCACAACTTGTTCCTAACCCTATTACACAAAATGCTTCAACCATTACACATGCATAATCTCTGAAGAGAATCGAGTTGAATGTCGTGTCGAATCTTATAAACTTGTGGTCCTACCTTCTGCAGCACTCGATATGGTCCTTTCTACTGAGCAAGGAGACTCTTGACTAAACCATGTATCGTAAACATGAGAAAATGAACCAACACCAATTCATCCACCTTATACTCTGTAGGTGGACGATGATAAGAGTTGTAGCATTGTTGTTATCCCACTTGTATGCAACCTAAGTGTTTTGTAGATTTTACTTGGGCCAATGAAGAATGCTCGTAAAATACCGATCCCAAGACCTAGCATCAGTAGCTTGTGGCAAGCGAGAAGGTAAACCCAACTTCGTCGACAATACTGGGTATGACCATATAAGAGCTTATATGGTGAAGTACCAATGAAACTCTATATTTCAATTACATAAGCATATTGGAGAGACAACATATAACCATCCCAATTTGAATGTTGAAAGTTCACGTACTTTGTGATCATCCCTTTGAAAGTCTTAACAAGTTATTTTACCAAACCATCTGTTTGAGAATGATAAGTACTTGTGAAGGTGTGGTGTATCCCTAGCCAAGATGTCAAGACATGAAATGCCTCAGCCATAAATGCAGAACTATCATTTAAAAGAATCTCTCTGGACAAGAATGCTAGAACACGACCCAACTAAAAAGAAACTGGCCAACAATAGAGGTAGTCGCACTAGCAAGAGCATCAACTTCCACCCAATGAGTTAGATAGCTAAAAGCAATAATAACATACTCATTACTAGCAATCCACCGCAAAAAAGGTCCCATTAAATCAAATGCCACTAACTCAAACAGATGAGAAACTGCAATTAATTCCAATTGTCCTTTCAAAGTACACATGGGAGTATTGCGAACTTGGCACCATACACAACTACGCACATATCGAATCACATTTCCTCGCAACTCTGGCCAATAAAAAGATCTACGCAACTTCTCAATTATACAACGATGTCCCATGTGCCCACCAAGAACATGAGAGTTATGGTAAGCATGGAGAAAGCGTGGAACAAAGACCGAAGGCACCGCCAACTTCAAATGATCATCTGGATCAGTCTCCACAAAATAAAGAAGGTCATCCTGAAAGTGATATTGTAAATGTAAGTGCCTGAAAGACAAGTCATCAACAAGTGATGCAGGATTCTCAAACCCATCACGAAGCCTTCGAATTCATATTCAACCTTTTAAACTTCTCGAACCTCATTCAAAGATGGCAAATCTAACTCTGCACCTTGTGGACACTAAATGTCAAGCATAACAACTGTTGATGGTACCAAATCCTCGTCCAGAAAATCCATTGATGTTGAAACAACTAGCTCCTCAGAAACAAAAGAAGGAAGAGGAGCTTGAGAAAGAGCATCAATATCAGTTATGGAACTTCTGGGCGATGAATAATCTTGAAGTCGTAAATCTGAAGCTTTAAGGCCCACCCAACAGTATGACCAACCAAGTTCTTTCACTTTAATAATGAAGTGACTACAGCATGATCACCTTTTAACAACATCCGAGAACCATGCAAGTAAGCATGGAACTTCTTAAAAATCACAAACCGCTACTAGATGTCACGACTCGATACAGAATACATGATATAAGATACAGGATACGGGATACATGATACAAGATATGCCTATAAGATATGGGACATCATTTTTAGTTCATGACTAGATTAGCCTTAGAATATATTTTTAGCTCATGCCTAGATTAGCTCTTGAAGTTTGAACATAAAAGTTCCAACCTAATTATTGTATAATCAGTTATTATCAACATCAATCATTCTATGATCATTCTTATCTTGTTCTTATCTTACTTCTTGCCTCATGTTCTCGTCTTGTTCTTAATTTTTGTCCTACTCTTGTTTTGTTTTTAATTCTTGTCCTACTCTTGTCTTGTTCCTAATTTTTATCATGCTCTTGTCTTGTTCCTAGTTTTTATCTTTCTCCTGAGTCAAGCCTCCTAACTCTTGGATCGTGGCTTCATACTAGACACTCCTTCTCTGTTGTGAAGTAATTCACCTTTACTAACTATAATGTACGGTTGAGAATGTTATTGACTAGGTACACTCATACTATCCTGCATCAGTACACCCTCAAGATTGATGTTAAAGAATCCACGCACAAGATGAAGGAACAAATGTAATCATGGTATGCTAAAAACTATAGGAGTTGTCAATAACTCTTTAAGATTTGTAAACGCATGCTTATAAGCCTTAGATCAAACAAAAAATAACATTGACAACTTTAATAACGGCCACAATGATGCAGTATAATTTGAAAGATATTTATAAAACAGTCAAGATATTGTATCTGATAATTTTGATTATCAAAGATTATTGAAGCGCCCACTAATGTTTAATTTTAAAAAAATATAAGAAATGATCCTTATATAATTTTATTTAATACCTTCACTACAGTCAAGCACTGATATAATAATGATGATGATGATGATAGTTTTTCACCTTTTTAACAAATAATCTTCTAATTTGTTTTTTATTAATAAAAAAAGATATTGTTAAAGGGTAAATATTCATTACACCACCAAAAGATGGTCACATGTAAGTGCTTAGTTTCTAGGTATTTAAGTGTTAATTTCATATAAATTTTAAAAAATTATATGAATTTATTAAAATTTATGATAAATAAGCAATTCCTTGTTTAAATAATCAAAATCTATATCTATAAATGTGGACCGTCCGTTAATCTAAACCGTTCAAATAACATAGAAAAACCTGATCCAAAAGTTTAGTGTACACTAACGGTAATCCTGTAGGTAAGACATTTAAAACGACACAATACAAAGCGTTACTTTTAAGCCTTACGTGTTAACGTAACATTATCAAATAATTTGCAGGCAGCTGAAACGGTTCCTTTGATACTTATATAGGTTTTGACTCATGGTTTTCAAATAGTGAACATGTAAGTAAAATGCATTGTATACCTGAAAACACAGACATATCATACTCATGGGTACTAAACTGAAATAAACAGGACACTGGATTTATATTTGTATGATGATGAGAGACTGGAGGCTGTAAATAGCCTTCTTATGCTGATGGAAACCGAGCTTAAGCAGCTTAACAGCTCTTTTCATCAATTGTGCAGCAGGTATTGGGTTTGTGTTTGTGCATGTACGCGTTTCGTTGAAATATGTATACATCTAGGGAATGTTTTGACCGGTGTTATCGTTAAAGCAGATAAATATTTTATGCATATTATAGTGTGTGTGTGAAATAGGTAACCATAGACATGACTATCTCTCTCACACACACTGACAGAGTAATGCGTACCGCATGTTTCTTTATTGTACACACATGCGTTTATATAACAATGGGCATCCCATTGTACTTTTGCTCACCTATGGATTTACACATCTAGCCTTGAAGTCTTTTTTTAAAGTATATTTTCCATACAAGTATATCCTAAACGAATGGTCAGATACACACGCTGCATGCACGGCATGTGCACAAAACGCGCACACACACACACACATGTTATGAGCCCCGGTCTTCTTTTTTCTCTGTTACAGCAACGGTCGCTGGAGAAAAAGATGGAAGACCTGACGACATTGCTGGATGAGATCTATATTAATAGGAATCCGAGCAGCTTGAGGAGAAAACAGCAGCTTGTTGCAATTTGGCGCCGGATTAGCCGTAGGATTGATCGCTACTGTTGCTATCAGGATGACATTCTGGAGAGGCCGTAATGCTTAATGATGCAAATTTTTCATAGATGAATTAGCTAGTTGAATAAACATGACGTGTTACTTATTATTGCGTTAACATATCACATCGTTCTTGATTTAAAAATTCATGAATTAGCTAGTTGAATAAATATGACGTATTACTTATTTTGCCTAGGGAAATTACATTAGTTTTAATATATTATATCTTTCTTAATTTAAAAATTCTATATTATGTACAGGTCTATTGCAACCTCTTTATCTATTTCTCTCTCTCTATATATAACACTTTAACGCTCCACACATAATACATCAACCAGTTATTGTTCTACCACCGTAATTAATTAGATTTACATATAATTTATAATCCTAATTTAACTTATGCATATTTACTGCCTTCCCAAAATTATTAGAATGCTGCTATTGCGTGAAAGTTTTGATACTATAGTAGTTATGTAGATTATTAACTCTTGGTTTAATTGAAGATTTCATTTCCTTAAGGAGAAACTAAACGGAAGATATCTGTAGGTAGGGCTATTAAATATTACATTCATGGATAGACATAGGAAGTTCAATCATCAAGTAATCTGATGAAAATTCTAATGTTCTTATATATACACATATGCATGTATAGATGGATATGTGGTAGGCGTGCGTTTCTATCTAACTGACTTAATGGAGTGCGAGTGACGTGTTTGAAGTTTTGACGATTATAACCTTCAAATCGTATGTGTGTGCAAACGGTAGTAATGTAAGAAAACGTCAGGCAGTAACGCTGCAGAAAATGGGAGTGGAAACGATAGTGCTGCCAAAGTTACAAGTGCAACCGGTGGCAGCACTGCAGAAAATGAAAGTCCATCCCAGTGATGATTGGTTATCTTTCAAGAGGTGTGTGTGTGTGTGCATGTGTGTAAAGAGAGATACACAGTTAGCATGTAAATGTATAGCATGTTTAAGCCTGAGGGTCGTTTCGCACCAACTTAACTTAACTTAAGTGGGCTTAAGTAAGGGAAAATGGATTCGTACTCGCTCCTTAAGTTGAGTAACCACTTAGGGTCGTTTCGCACCACACTTAACTTAACTTAAGTGGGCTTAAGTAAGGGAAAATGGATTCGTACTTGCCTTAAGTTGAGAACTAACCATTACTTAACTTTTTTAAGGGTTTTGACCACTAAGGGCATTGAATTCACACCTGCCCTTAACTTAAGAAGTACTTACTTAAGATTTTTTAAGGTTTGAACCATTAAGGGCAGTGCTTTCGCAACCTTCCCTTAACTTAACTTAATTTAGGAAATAGTGAAAATTTGCAAGAAATTTAAGGGAGGTGGGGGTCCTTAACCACCTTAACGACTCATGAGGCTCGCCACCTTTTTCGCACCTTCTTTAAAATAAAATAAAAAATAAAATTTTACATGCGTAATGTGCATTTTTTAATGTAAAATATATATTTATAATTTATATTTTATTTTAACATATATAATTAAAATAAAAATATAAATAATATGAATTTCCATTATTCTTAGTATATTCTTAGTATATTCTAAGTATATTCTCCTTCCTGCCCTAATTTCTACCCTAATTTCTATAGGTTTCTGCGCTGTACATCTCTGTAGTTTCTGTAGATTTCTGCGCATCGGGAGAGGAAGAGAAGAATTCAGGAGAAAATAGGAGAGAAGATGGCAGAAGAACAAACAGATCAGGTAATTTCTTTCCTTTCTTCTTCTTCTTGCATTCATTTGCATCAGGAGGCGGCCATAGAGAACTACTAGCTTTATTCGAGCTCAAGGGCGGCCAAAGCCCGACTGCAATTGCTGTCGGGCTTTCAGCCACCCCTGGCTGGGATGGCACGAGCTCGACCGGCATTGGTCGAGCTTGTGGGCCGGCCAAAAGCCCGGCAGCTACTGCTACCGGGCTTTCTGCCCACCATAGCTATCGAGCGCATGGGCCGGCCGAAAGCCCGGCAGCAACTGTTGCCGGGCTTTCTGCCCACCATAGCTGTCGAGCTCATGGGCCGGCCGAAAGCCGGCAGCTACTGCTACTGGGCTTTCTGCAGCCCCTGGTTGGACTGGCTTGAGCTCGGCCAACATTGGCCGAGCTCATGGGGCAGCAGAAAGCCCGGCAACAATAGCTGCCGGGCTTTTTGCCGCCCCTGGCTGGGATGGCTTGAGCTCGGCCAGCATTGGCCGAGCTCATGGGGTAGTAGAAAGCCCGGCAGCTACTGCTGCTGGGCTTTTCTGCAGCCCTGGTTGGGCTGGCTTGAGCTCGGCCAGCATTGGCCGAGCTCATGAGGCAACAGAAAGCCCGGCAGCTACTGTTGCCGGCTTTCTGCCGCCCTGGTTGGGCTGGCTTGAGCTCGGCCAGCATTGGCCGAGCTCATGGGGCGGCCCAAAGCCCGGCAGCTACTACTGCCGGGCTTTCTGCCGCCCCTGGCTGGGCTGGCTTGAGCTCGGCCAACATTGGCCGAGCTCATGGGGCGGCCCAAAGCCCGCAGCAACTGCTGTCGGGCTTTCTACCTCCCCTGGCCACCACGAAGCCCAGCAACAAGTGAAAGAAACTCGGGCTAGGTCAGCTAGGTATGTCCGGTCGAGGAAACAACAACAATCTTCAAGGGTGGTGGGCGAAACAAATTGACATTGGTGAAAATGAGGGCGAGGGCCAGGGTTTTGAAGAAACTTCACATGAGATTGAGGGGCAAGCAAGAAGCAAACGGCCTTGGTCTCGGAATTGGACAATGGACGAGACAAAGACGCTTGTGGAGTTGAAATGACAAGAGTTCATGGCCAAGTTCAGATGTCAACTAGGCAACTTGTCAGTGTAACAGCAAATCCAAAATATATAAATTTAATTATCTATAGAATGTACCTATACAATATTATAAGTATAGTATATAATTTCATCTCACATATTTTTTATTTTTTATAATAAGTAAAATTACTTTAAATGTTAATAAAAATTAAGGATGCACATATTATTTAAATAATAAATATTATATATTTTAAAGTGGTTAAAATATTTATTAAAATTGAAATAGATTTTTATTGCAAATTGAAAATTATTTAAAAATATTTATTATAACTTGACATAATAATGTTATATGAAATGTAGATATGTTAAGTTCATTAAAAATAATTAAGTTAATAATCTTAACTTAAATGTAAATATAAAGTATATTATATTAAGGGCAATATTCGAATTCATGGCCCTTAATATTTTTACTTAAGTATCTATGCGAATCCATTGCTCTTAACACAATCCCTTAATTTAAGTAAAAAGGTTAAGGGTTGATGAGTGCGAATCAATTGTCCTTAACAAATTCCCTTAATTTAAGTTAAGGGTTGGTACGATCCAAAACCCTTAACTTCTCTTTTTAAGGGAGAGTTGGTGCGAATCAAATGCACCCTTAACTTTTACTTAACTAACATGCTAAGTTAAGTTAAGTGTATGCGAAACGACCCTATAACTTTTTTAAGGGTTTGACCACTAAGGGCATTGAATTCACACCTGCCCTTAACTTAAGAAAGTCACTTACTTAAATTTTTTAAGGGTTTGACCACTAAGGGCAAGTGCTTTCGCAATCTTCCCTTAACTTAACTTAATTTAAGGGAACAATGAAAATTTGCAAAGAAAATTTAAGGGAGGTGGGGGGGTCCCTTAGCCCCCTTAACGACTCACGAGGCTCGCCACCTTTTTCGCACCTTCTTTAAAATAAATAAAAATAAAATTTACATGCGTAATGTGCATTTTTTTAATGTAAATATATATTTATATTTTATATTTTATTTTAACATATATAATTAAATAAAAATAATAATAATATGAATTTCTCATTATTCTTAGTATATTCCTAGTATATTCTAAGTATATTTTCCTTCTGCCCTAATTTTATAGGTTTCTGCGCATCATCTCTGTACATCTCTGTAGATTTCTGTAGATTTCTGCGCATCGGGAGAGGAAGAGAAGAATTCAGGAGAAATCAGGAGAGAAGGCAGAAGAACAAGCAGCTTTCTTCTTCTTTTCTTGCATTCATTGCATTCATTTGCATCAGGAGGCGGCCATAGAGACTGGCTGGGATGGCACGAGCTCGACTGGCATGGTCGAGCTCGTGGGCCGGCCGAAAGCCCGGCAGCTACTGCTGCTGGGCTTTCTACCCACCATAGCTGTCGAGCGCATGGGCCGGCCGAAAGCCCGGCAGCAACTGCTGCCGGGCTTTCTGCCCACCATAAGCTGTCCGAGCTCATGGGCAGCCGAAAGCCCGGCAGCTACTGCTGCCGGGCTTTCTGCAGCCCTGGCTGGATGGCTTGAGCTCGGCCAGCATTGGCCGAGCTCATGGGGCAGCAGAAAGCCCGGCAGCACTAGCTGCGGGCTTTCTGCCGCCCCTGGTGGGATGGCTTGAGCTCGGCCAGCATTGGCCGAGCTCATGGGGCAACAGAAAGCCCGGCAGCAGTAGCTGCCGGGCTTTCTGCCGCCCCTGGTTGGGATGGCTTGAGCTCGGCCAGCATTGGCCGAGCTCATGGGGCAACAGAAAGCCCGGCATACTGCTGCCGGGCTTTCTGCCGCCCCTGGCTGGGCTGGCTTGAGCTCGGCCAGCATTGGCCGAGCTCATGGGGCTTTCTGCCGCCCCTGGCTGGGCTGGCTTGAGCTCGGCCAGCATTGGCCGAGCTCATGGGGCGGCCCAAAGCCGGCAGTTTACTGCCGGGCTTTCTGCCGCCTGGCTGGCTGGCTTGAGCTCGGCCAACATTGGCCGAGCTCATGGGGCGGCCCAAAGCCCGGTAGCAACTGCTGCCGGGCTTTCTACCTCCCTGGCCACCCACGAAGCCCAGCAGCAAGTGAAAGAACTCGGGCTAGGTCAGCTAGGTATGTCCGGTCGAGGACAACAACAATCTTCAAGGGTGGTGGGCGAAACAATTGACATTGGTGAAAATGAGGGCGAGGGCCAGGGTTTTGAAGAAACTTCACATGAGATTGAGGGGCAAGCAAGAAGCAAACGGCCTCGGTCTCGGAATTGGACAATGGACGAGACAAAGACGCTTGTGGAGTTGAAACGACAAGAGTTCATGGCCAGGTTACAGATGTCAACTAGGCAACTTGTCAGTGTAACAGCAAATGCACGTTGGAGACAGATTGCAAAAGAAATGCAAGCACAAGGTTTCGACGATCGTGATGGAGAACAATGTCGTAAGAAGTGGGAGAATTTAATCAACGATTATAAAGTTATTCACGACCACAACAGGAAGTCGGGAGCTGCTGCATATTCGAGCTTGTCGAATCTAGAGAAACGACGCCTTAGATTGCCAAACATGGACTTGGACCTGTTTGATTTATTGGATTCATTTCAAGGTGACCGAAGCTGCATGACGCCCCAACACGTAAACGACTCTGAAAATGATCCACCGATGACTCCAGTTTCACAAACAACTTCCACAAGTGCACCTTTGACTACTGATCACTCAGATGATGATGGAGATGGTGTCACTGTGACGAGAAGGCAAGCGAAGAAGGGAAAGTCTAGTTTGGTTGAAGCGGTTAATGAAGGTACAAATGTACTTCGAGCCCAGGTTGAGATGAGGAGCCGCCAATTTGAGAGGACAGTAGAGTTGAGGAGGGAAAAGAACGCTTCTATTGAGAAGTTCGCATTGGCTATGACACGAATTGCTGATCACATTTGTGGACAGGGCAACAAAGACTAGATTAGCATGGGTGCATGTAGGTTTCATATATTTATCATTTGCAAGCTTTTATTTGAATTATGTTAATGCATTTTTGTTTGTTATTTATAATATCGATTATATTATTTTTTCAGGACCGTTTAATAGGATTAGCCTCGACCATGGCTGGAGATTTTTTTGTTCAATTCATCATGAACGACTCGGATTCTGATTCGGATGCTGAAGATGAAGAACGTGACAATTCAGATGATGATGATGCAGTAGTTCAGTACATGCGGAGGTCAACACAAGCTGCAATTGATAGGTCTTCTCCTTCACAGTGGGTTCGACTACGGAGTGAGGCATGGTGGGACACTTTTATGATGTCACACTACGATGATGAGAGGTGGATAAAACTTCTTCGAATGTCACGGAGAACCTTTGTTATGATTTGTAATGTATTAGAGGATGACATCTCAAGGCAGGATACCCACTACAGAGAAGCTGTACGAGTGGATATTAGAGTTGGAGCTACACTTTGGAAGATGGTGAGAAACAGTGACTACATGGACATTGGTGAGAGGTTTGCTATTGGAACTTCGACTGTTATGGCTGTGTTTGTAGAGACGACAGCAGCTATTTGTCGACGTTTCTGGT
The DNA here is from genome assembly GCA_003024785.1 of Selaginella tamariscina. NCBI lineage: Eukaryota > Viridiplantae > Streptophyta > Lycopodiopsida > Selaginellales > Selaginellaceae > Selaginella > Selaginella tamariscina. The sequence continues at coordinate 93,739 of PUQB01000312.1, read as the reverse complement.
ATAAGGTGGCATTTCCATCGACGGAAAATGAGGTTCGTGAGATGGCACATGAGTTCCAAGATGTGACACACACTCATTTACCAAATGTTGTGGGGGCCATAGATTGCACACATGTGGAGATACTTCAACCTTCTACAAATGACCGGACGGACTACTTTGACAGGAAGCAACGGAATAGCATCATTGTGCAAGGGGTTGTTGATGCACGTAAGAGGTTTATAAATGTGAATGCTGGATGGCCAGGTGAGCAAGTTACATTCATTTTGATTATGTTTGTGTAATGTTTTGGTATTTGCAGGTAGCGTGCATGATATGCGAGTTTGGAAGAATTGCTCACTTCATCAAAAGATCATTGATGGGGTTTATCTTCATGGACCTTTGGAGGCTGCTCATGTTGATTTCGTGAAGCCTTATATTGTGGGTGATAAAGGATACCAATTACAACCATTTTTAATGGTCCCATACACAGGCATGTAAAGTTAATATATTTATAACATATTTAACTTAGGTGTTCATCTTAATCTTGGTCAGGAGACTTTCAACAAGGAGCTTACTAAAGCACGATTGGTGGTTGAGCAAGCATTTGGCCTTTTAAAGCAAAAATTTCGTTGCCTTGATTATAAGTTGAGAGTCCACCTTCCACACATTCCGAATACTGTGAGTGCTTGTGTTATTCTCCACAATATCCTCATTGATGAGGGCGAAGTGAATTATGAGGCAACTTTACGAGCAAGGGAGCGAAGAATTCGGCGACGTCAAGAAAGAGGAGATTGGGTGGAGTATGATGATCCTTCACAAGATCCTCGAGAACTTGGTGAGGTAACTACACATGCTCGCACTATTAGATCAGCTCTTGAAGCTCATCTTATTTTTGGGACGCCATTTGTTAGGCATTAATTTGGAAATTGTTAATTTATGTTTTCTTTATTATTATTTTTTGTTTTACCACAATAAATATCATGTGTTAAAGATAAACGTGAAATATGAAAAAGGATGTATACTAGAAATAGAATATATTTAGTATTTTTTTGTTAAATAAATAAAAATGAAATGCAAATACATGTATACACACATGTTAACGCACATGCATATGTATATATAATATTTTTCATGAAGTTTTTACTTGTTTAAACATATCCAAAATATATAAAATTTAATTATCTATAGAATGTACCCATATACAATATTATATATAAGTATAAATTTCATCTCACCATATTTTTTATTTTTTATAATAAGTAAAATTACTTTAAATGTTAATAAAAATTAAGGATGCACATATTATTTAAATAATAAATATTATAAATATATTTTAAAGTGGTTAAAAATATTTATTACAAATTGAAAATAGATTTTTATTGCAAATTGAAAATTATTTAAAAATATTTATTATAACTTGACATAATAATGTTATATGAAATGTAGATATGTTAAGTTCATTAAAAATAATTAAGTTAATAATCTTAACTTAAATGTAAATATAAAGTATATTATATTAAGGGCAATATTCGAATTCATGGCCCTTAATATTTTTACTTAAGTATCTATGCGAATCCATTGCCCTTAACACAATCCCTTAATTTAAGTAAAAAGGTTAAGGGTTGATGAGTGCGAATCAATTGCCCTTAACAAATTCCCTTAATTTAAGTTAAGGGTTGGTACGAATCCAAAACCCTTAACTTCTCTTTTTAAGGGAGAGTTGGTGCGAATCAAATGCACCCTTAACTTTTACTTAACTTATGCATGCTAAGTTAAGTTAAGTGTGGTGCGAAACGACCCTGACTCAGATGAAATTCTTAACTATAAAGAAAATAGCTGTAAGTGAATACCATCTTACTGTATCATAATGATACATAATACAATTACATGAGTAGATTGCAGTTGAGTTCCGTGTCAAAACAACAAAGTGATTTGACGAATAAGATAAATACCTTATCAAGTCGTGATTAAGCTGCTGGTTAGACTTATAGCACGAACACTACAAAAATTAACCAGATCAAAAACAAACGTTAAAGAAAATGAATATGAAAACAAATGAGGATGAATATAGCTTTACTGAGATGTTAAGATGATGTTTATTTAACAATGGAGAATTCTTTAAAGAAAATCTTGAGAAATTAACAATAGAGAATTCTCTATAGAAAATCGTCAGAAGTTATATAATAACAGTAATAAGACAAAGTTGAAGACTTATTTACTATTTTGAATATTTAAAGCTAATCACAACATTAGTAATAAAGCATTCTCGAATTTCTTGACGTATTTTTATTAAACAACAACAAAGATTCAAATTTAAACAAAGATAATATTAAACATATGAATTATCTTTATTTTTTGAATTTCTTATTTTGATTTACAAAGATCATTACAGTTTTTTTGCTTGACAGAATTTTGAGTTAGATATCTGGGAAGGTAACAAGTTACCCACTACTATATACAACAAGAATCAATAAACCATTAGTTGACAATGATTGTGAATGGAGTGAATCCGTATAAACTTTATAAAAGTACTTATTCTTTTTAGTTAATATTTTGGTAAATTTACATTACATTTTAGTAATAATTATTTGATAAATTTAAATTACGTTTCTGTTAACAATTATTATTCTTAGTAGAAAGCAAGTTTAACTTCTAAAGCCATATTTTAGTTGTCATGAGTTTTAATATATTATGAAACTTTAGTTAACTATTGAACTTTATAATTTATGATGATCTATATGAATAATGTATTGTATACGATGAATATAATGGTGAACCTTAAATAAGCTATAAAGAAAACATAAATTAAACATGTCAGACAAAAAATATCTTTAAGTTGAAGTTGTATTCATTAATAAACTTAAATTTATTAGTAACTCTTACATATGTCCATAAATGTTTCAAATTATTAATCACAACTTGAAGATATGTTTCAACACTCGAATGAAAATGCACATAAACCATATGGAATGAAGAGATTTTATTAGTTGGAATACTTAACAAATTTAAAGATAACATATTTACTTGTTCCGTACGTAAGTATTAAAACATGGTGATCAATTTAACAAAGTTGTTATTAGTAAAAAAAATAAACTTTAAAATAGATTAAATTAGGAAAAACCATAAACACCAATCAAACATGTGGATAAAAAATGATACTAAGTCATAAGCTATATAATTTTCAATGAAAATGAACGAGATGAGTTCATATGCATAATTAAAGAAACATATATATGTGTGTGTATATATATTATAATAGTAAATGTGCATATAGTAAATGTTTGCTTATCTAGTACATGTGCATCATAAACATATACATATATATAGACATTTATTTTTTAATTAATATAATAAATATAATTTCTATTGCATATATGTTTCTAATACAATACATGTGCATTTAGTATGTGTATATTCCCATTATTTTATAAACCTCCTATTTATACATTAAATTTCTTTTATATCTCATTCTTCTTTATAATATTAATTTCATTAAATTCATCGTTACTACTTAATATAATAATAAAAGAAGTTAAGTAATAAAATTAAATTTATTTCACCAAATTAATTTATTATTAGCTTCTGAAATTATTAAAATAAGATAATAATAATATAGTAAATGAATTTGTTGTTGCTTGTGTACACATATATGCATTTGCAGAGAATGTTTTCACTATCATATATAAGTCACATATGTATATATATTATGACATGGTTGTACTTTAAGATTATAATATACTTTAATTAGTCAATAAAACTTATGTAATATTAAAATTAAATATTCAATGGCATTTGATATTTTTAATCTTTTTATAATTGATTTATAAGCCTTATTAAAAACGTCTGATTTCGATGACTACATAACATAAGATAATGCGATAATAAATCATTTATTTTTATTTTTAATCTTATAATATATTTTATTTTGTTTTGCATGTCCCACATAATGATGTGATATTCTTTTATTCTTTAAGGTTTTATTTATTTTTATTATTCAAACATATTACAATGTTCTAGAACAACAAAGTTTTTATTTCCTTGAAGCGGGTGTTACTCAAAAGCTTAAGTCGCAATCGATTTGGTTAAATGATATATGAAAGTGTCAAAATGTTATTTAATAATAATGGTAAATCAATTATGAATAAATGAGAATAATTATTAGTAATGCATTTCATATTCATATAGAACTTGAAATAAGAGAAATAATATTATTAAAGCTACTACGGTTTGTGCTTTTGATAAACAATATGGCACTTAAATAATTGGATTTTTTATACATCAACATTTACGCATGTATTCATATTAAGAATAAGAGACAGAAAAATTGCACATAAGGGTAAGTGTATCAAGGTGATTATGAACTTAATGATTGGGAGTATTTCTTAAAAGATGTAATAAATTTGATCACCAAACAAAATTAATACATGAAGGGGTTGGGTTGAGATTGTTTTAAAATTTGTAAGTAATTTATTATAATGCATTATAATATTATGTTTTTTAAAATATACTTAATATATATAAGTTTTATTGATACACTATACATTGTTATTGTTTGTACATAAATATCTTAATATATGTTTATGAAACTAAAGAAATGTACACATATATATTTATACGACTTGTTTTGTTTCTGCCCTTACATTGTGTGGTGTAGTTTGTATATATAGATTATGTAGCATTTATTTAACATGTTATATTAATTTATATAGAGAGAGATTATGTAATGTTCGATTTCTACCATTACAAGTGTGTGTGTGTGTGTGTTTTACATGTCTTTTAAAAAATTCTCTTAAGGTAATTATTATATATATATTTTACTTTTTAATAATGTTAACATCAACATATTATAATGTTATATATGTACTATAAAATTTTAAATCTTTATAATATTTCAGGCAGTAAATTATCATTAAAAACCCACAAAGGCTGAACGACGTCGTGTAGTAACAAGAATTTATTATAACCATGTTTAAGAATTATAAGTTAAAAATAATTTCCAAAGTTAGACAAGGTAAATATTTATATTTTAAATTATAATTTCTAATTTTCTGTTTTAAATAGTGTGGAGCAATCACATGTACTATTGAACAATGGTAATGTGGATGATGAAGAAGATGCAGAATTATTATTGCCTATGACTTGAATAGATTGTCTTCCTTAATATTATGACTTTTTAATATATAAATTTTTTCACTATAATATTAAAATATATATATGCGTGTGTGTGTGTGTGTGAGAGAGAGAGAGAGAGCTTACATATGAATATTAAAGTTTGTTTTTCAAATTTTATATGCTAATCACAAAGGTTTGCTCCTTAATTTCATGGACTATTTTGTAAAATAAATCAAGAGATAATATTTTTAATTTTATTTTAAATCATTTTTATTTTCTAATGAAATTTGAGAAACAAAACTTATCTCAAATTTACTTCTCAAAGTTGGATGCGTATCCCTTCTTCCGAGCCACGAAAATAGGAGCCAATGCCTTCCTGTTGGGCTGTATGGAAGTACGGAAACCGTAATACAGCCTGTGCCCGAGGAGATTGTTGGCAAAGTTGCTGGGGCCGTCATACGTGGGCATAAATATGTCGGACAAGAGGCGGACCATGTAATCAACTGCCGATCCCAACAATCCTCTGTCCTCAGCTTTGACAGCTTCCAGCTCTTCAGGTCCTGCCACGGTGACCGATTCTCCAAATGTGGAAATATACTCCTCAGTGGTTTCATAAACCTTTCACCTCCGAAAGTGTCACCAGCAGCAAGGTAGATGCATGTGGAGTTGTCGAATCCGATAGCACGGAGGATGACGCCAACTTCTTCAGGTGTTAAGGGAATTTTCCTATTAGTTTCCGCTCGTCATAAACAAATCGCTTCTATGCGAAGTTCTGCTCCCTGTATTTCTTCAGAATCTCTTGTTGAATATGTCAATGCAGCCTGCAAATGCAAGCATGTCCATCTCAAAACGGAGGTGGATCGCCATGAAATGTCCCTCGGCACTGACAATCTGGTTGCTGAGTTGCATAATCTCCGGCTTGAAACGAAGTGCATGAAAATTAACGCGGCATCTAATGATACTCTGGATTACCAATCTCTTCAGCCAGCCGATGCGAGAAAGGTGTTAGATATATAGCCCCATATTCCTTCATCTTCTCTAGTGCTATGGTCTCGTACTAGCTCGGATCTGCATCCCGTGGTGACTTAAGCTGGAAAGGTTTGAGCTTTTTCTTCTTCTTGTCGGCGATGACGGTACTTGGAAGGGACTCGACGATTTTAACGTCATTCTTGAGGGATTTGATGAAGTGCTCAACATCGTATATACCCGGGAAGCCGCCTTGTCATTCCAGAAAGAAAAGAGTTGGTGTCCAGCACAGGTAGAAACAGAGTTGCTTTCATGATCCTTGCTGCCAGAACCGCATTACATATAGCACTGCGCTGTTGATTAAGACCTCCGTTCCAGCGGACAAGCAGATAACCATTGGTTTTCCTCGGAGGTGCAGGCCAGAAAGACCTTGGAACAGATGAAGGTCTCCATCCGGATGAAGACGGGCTCAGCCAAAGCGCGTCACATCGATATTGGCAGATTGGAAGACAAGGCCATCTCTATGAACTTGCGAGAAAGGGGAGGGCATGCAAATGAGAAGAGCAATTCCTGAGATTGAAAGCCGACCGACAAAACCTTTCATGCTCGCAGTCACCTGCTTCCAGGCCTCTGCGGGAGGATCAAAAGATTCTTTAGAGATAAATTAAAATTACATCTGTACATAGAACACAATTTGAAAAGCATTGATTAATAAATTAAATCTTTGAAATTGAAAAACAAAATCTCTAGTAATAAAAACGATGATAGTTTGTTGTCATTGGGTTCACTACTAATCTTGCCGTCCAGTTATGCAGAACCCCATCGAGAATGCATGTACGTGTACATAAATGAGAATATATCAAATCGTTTTACAAATGCGTATAAAATACGATGTTGACGGTTTAGGGGTTAATTTGGAAATTAATAGAACAGATGGGATTGTGGAGAACACTAGACGAGGCTGTGGAACACCTCAACCACCAGAAACCGGGCAAGCTTTTCAGTGCCTACAACACTCTAATCCACGAATGTGGCAATGCGAGATCTCTGGCACATGGGAAGCTTGTGCAGCAACACATGAACTCCACAGGTTACTCGAACAATCAGCTACTCGGGGAGCTTCTGGTGCAAATGTTCGGAAAATGCGGAAGCATATCAGATGCAAAAGCGGTATTCGATAGCCTTCCCATCAGAAAACCTTCTTCATGGAACTTACTCCTTCGGGCATATGCCCAACAAAGGGACATTGCGAAGACTTTTGAAGTCTTCCACAGGATGATATCGCAACGGGTATCCCCGATGGGTACGCTCTTGCGAGCTTGGCTAACGCTTGTGCAGCTAATGAAGCTTTAGAACTGGGCATCGAAGTACATAAGAAAGCAGTTCATTTTCGTCGAGAAAACAGCCCGATTGTTCAGAAGGCACTCATTAGCATGTACGGGAAATGTGTTGCTTTACAGCGATCTAAAGAAGTCTTTGAAAAGAGCGCTAAGCAGGAAACAGGACTGTGGAACGCAATGATTGTCGCATATGCCCATAATGGACATCACAAGGAGGCGCTGGAGGTTTACAAGAGAATGGACTTGGAGCCGGATTTTGTCACAGTATCTAGCATCTTGGAGTATGTGCTAACTTGGGTGAACTTGAGGAAGGTAGGAGAGTTTACGACCGGGGTAAACACCTTAGAGACACAGTGATAGATACTGCAGCCGTGAACATGTTTGGCAAGTGCGGGGAACTTCAAATTTCACGTAGAGTCTTTGATTCTATCGAAAACAAGAACGAGGTTACCTGGAACTCCATGATGTCCGTCTATGTTCACCATGGTAAGAACCATCTTGCTATAGAGTTGTACGAGACAATGATCAAGCTGTTCAGAGCATCGACATCCACGTACATGACAGCTATTCATGCATGCTCGGGGCTCCAGGACTTGAGAAGAGGGATGGATATACATGCAAGGATTGTCAAGGAAGGCGTTAAACTAAGTGTGTTTCTCCGCACAGCTCTCATGAACATGTATGCAAAAGGGGGCAAGGTGGAAGCTGTGAAAGAGTTGTTCGACGAGATGAAAATGAAGACTGTGGTGGCTTACAACGTCATGATTAATGCACTATCTCAGCATGGAAGAGGAAAGAAGCTATTGAGCTCTACAAGGAGATGCTCTTCAAAGAGATTATTCCCGAAGCTGCAACATATTGCGCTGTACTCATCGCATGTACAGGTCCGAAGGATATAGACACTGGTCGAGAGATTCATATGGAGATTGAGAGGACTCCTTCATGTGGAAAAGAGGTCAGGCTTATGAACGCATTGATAAGCATGTATGGTCGCTGTGGTGATGTTCATGCTGCTAAGAAGATATTCGATCACATAACGAGAGACTCTGTGTCTTGGAACGCAATGATCTCATACACACAAAATGAATGTGGCCGCGAGGCTCTAGACTTGTTCCGTGTTATGCAGCGGGAGAAGGGAATTGAGGTTACTGAGATTTGCATTAGCAGTGTGCTACATACATGTTCGTTGCTCGGAGATGTTCAAGAAGGTAGGAGGATACATCAAGTTGTGAGGGAGAGCCTCGAGTTGAGAGATAACATAGAGGTGCATGTTTCACTTCTGAACATGTATAGTGATTGTGGAAGGCTGGACCTTGCAAGGAAGGTGTTTGATGAAGTTTCACGGTGTTCCTCGGTCACTCCTTGGTTTGGATTGGTCGCATCTTATGTGAAGAACGATTGTGGGGAAGAGGCACTCCGAACCTTGAGGAACATGCAACTCAGTGGATGGAAACCCGTAGCAGTGACATATGGGCTCGTGTTGAGTGTTTGCTATAGTTTAAGTGAAGGCCAAAGAATACATGCAGAAGTTAAAAGCAACGGGTATGACAATCTTCGTCCTGTACAAGATGGGCTGATGAATATGTATTCACGATCTGGACGGGTCGAACTTGCAAGAGAGGTGTTTGACTCCATGAAGATACGAACCATCGTCTCGTGGACGATCATGATATCAGCTTATGAACAGGAAGGGATGCCCCGCGAGGCACTAGACTTGTATTATACAATGGATGAGGGACTGAAGCCAGACGGGATCCTTTATGCGACAGTGTTTGGAGCATGTGCTAGCTTGGGAGCTCTCGCTGAGGGAATGGCTATACACGAGAGCGTCAAGGAGTCCGAGCTCGGAGTGTTCGGTGCCACCGGGTTGCTTAATATGTATGCAAAATGTGGCAGGATTGAGATTGCAAGAGGCGTTTTTGAAAGACTGGGGACTAGGAGGACGTACGTTTCGTGGACGGCGATGATAACAGCATATTCTCACCACTCGGACACAGGTGAAACCCTTCAACTTTGTAAGAGAATGGTACAGGAAGGTGTTATGCCGGATGGCATCACTTTCATTAGTTTGCTCATGGTTATGACTGGTCAACCCGAGTTGACGACGAGGGTGTTTCAGTCAATGGTGGCTGACTTTGGTGTGCAACCTATGCTGGATCATTACGAGTGTATGGTCGAGGTTTTGGGGAGAGCCGGGTGGACCAAAGAGGCAGAGGAGCTTGCAAGTGTCATGCCTTACGAGCCGAAGGACCTGACGTGGAGTACCTTGTTGGGAGCATGCGGGTTGCATAGAGACTTTGAAAGGGGAGAAAGTGCTGCAAGGTGTCTCCTGGACCTCGGTTCACAGTGCTCTAGTTCTTATGTACTGCTCTCTAACTTGTATCTTGCTGCTGAAGAAAATGAGAGTTAGATTTACCAATAATCCCCGCAAGAACACACTCCATCCTTGAACGAATGGAACCTGTTAGTATCCCTCATAATGATCTCTCTTCCGAGGCACTTGGAGACCAACTTAGTAAAGTGTGACAATCCAAACAAACACGGAGGTTCTTGACAACCCTCAGCGGTGTTCCTGCTTTGGTAACAAGCACACCAAGTGCAATAGCCATCTTCTCGCTGTGAAAACATAGCATTTTCTTTTTCACCTCTTCATCGACGTCATGCAAAACCTGTTTTGTATCTGGTACGTATCCTTCAGACTTCACTATCATCTCATGAAGTTCTTCCGTTTTTGCTCGGATTTTACGGTTCAATGGATGTGAAGTATCCCCGAAAGAAATTCGTGCACCTTGTTGTTCACCTCGATGAAGCTGCAACCGGGCCTGCTCTTTACTCCCCTCTCCTTCATATCTCTTCTAACCTTCCATACTAAGGCTTGCTTCCCTGCTGCAGCGTACATATTTGACAGTATCACATGTGCTGGATCCGTGGGGTCAATCTCAAATGTATTCTCTGCAGCAAGTTCACACTTTGAAAGATCCCCATGGATCCTCGAAGAACCGACAAGCTCACCCCAAGACACTGCATCGTCATGAAATGGCATGTTCTTGATAAGCTCTTCTGCATCTGCAAGGCTCCCAGCCCGACCAATGAGATCAATCAAGCAATGATAATGTTCTATGGTCGGCTCTATGCCATAGTCACCTCTCATGGTTGTGAAGTACCTCTTTCCATGTTTCATAAGCCCTGAATGACTGCAGGAGACAAGCACGCTTATAAATGTTACCCACGTTGGAAACATACCTTCACAAGCCATGATGTGAAAGAGTTGAAGGGCTTCTCTCCAGTGACCGAACCGGGAATAAGAGCCGATCATTGCGTTCCAAGTGATAATGCTCTTCTCAGCAACCATTCCATCGAAAACTGCTCTAGCTTCTTTGAGTTTACCACACTTGCCATACATTTCCAGCACACAAGTCGCAATCTTGAGGAGCGAAATCAAACCACTCGCTTCCACACGAGCGTGTAGTGTTCTTCCTTCAGACAGAGCTGATAGACTCGCACTAGCATCAAGTACTGCAATAAAAGTATTCTCATTCGGTTGTATACCTTCCTGGTCCATACGTGGTAAAAGCTCAAGGGCTTCTTTGTGATGACCATTTTGGACATATCCTGAAATCATACCACTCCATGACACAACGTTCCTTTCTGGCATACTCGTGAACACCCACTTAGCCATGTTCATATCCCCGTTCTGGGCGTATGCTGTCAAGAGGGCGTTCCACGAAACCGAGTTCTTCTCTGGCATTATGTCAAACAGTCTCTTGATTCCTGCAAACTCCCACATTTCCCATACATGTTCAGAAGTGCAGTCCCGACCTTCACATCAAAACTGAAGTTGCTCTTCCTCAATCAGATCGTTCACGTGCTTCCCGACTTCGACTGAGTGTGTATCAGCAACACCGTCTAGCAAATTCATGTAGTGATTCTGTCTGGCTTGCACCTTCCATATGCATCTCCCGAAACAATCTGATAGACTTCTCACCTTGCTCAAACTGTGCGTAGCTCCCACCATGGAGCTCCCATGAAACTGTGTCGCGAACCGGCATCAGTCAAAGATGCTTTGCTTCATGTAGATGCCCATTTTGGGCATTTGCCGCAATGAGTTTTCCATGAGAATACGTTTTCCCGCAATGTTTCAAATGCAGAATATGCCTCTTCTAGATGCCCCGACTTGGCATACATGTCTATAAGAAGTTTCCTACGAACGTCTCTTGTCTATGCCTGCTTTTGTATCTCGTGGAGGCGTTTCCCTCTACTAGGCATTTGACGATGTGATCTGTTTTATGAGCATACCATATGATTTTGGGAGCATTTGCCAGTCGCATCTTAGTATGAATTCCACAGTTGATTTTATGTCTAGTTTGCCATTTCTGAGCTCCTCCATTACGTTCGACTGCGAAGGTATGCTTGTATGAACCATTCTGCTTTTCATACAACGAATACTTTGCAACAGACCACTAAACAATATATCACATAAGTTAATTATAAAAAACATAATTGATTATCCAATACAAACATATACAAATTATACATGTAGCAAAAACATGAACATTTAGGTTCATATACACACCAACGTAAAAGAATATATGTACCAGTTTGTGTTTTTACACAACACAAAACTAAAATAAGTTATAACAAATTCAAATGTTAACTTATAAAGATTTATATGTATAATATATAATTCGAATGTTTTCTAACAAACCAAGCTAAATGTACATAAATTATTCAATACGAGTCCTTCCATATTGATTATAGCAACTACACACACGTATCTTCGTATATATTCATACTGCTCGTTTACCACGGTAATGAAGTGATTACGCTATATAACTTGTATACATTAATAATACCTTAATATTTTAATATAATTCATATTAGCAGCACATGCATAATTATAACATGAATCTTGCACTATTTATTTTTAATATATTAAGAATATAAATGTAACACTTAATATGAACTTTAAGGTTTCACATTTCTAATATGAAAAAAAATAAATATAAAAATCCAGTTCAGAATAAACCTTGAAAGTCATCTTCCAAAAAAAAAGACCTGAAGGCATCTCTCCGTAAATTTCTTTTGTTGTAACTTCTAGAGCAGACTCATCCCAAAAAACAGCCATAGTTTTGATTGATACCGGTTGTTCCAAACACTTAATTGCATTTAAAAACGATTCCTAGTCCTTACAGACATTTCCTCACTGTATATATATGATAAGAAAGTTATAACTTTTATATACACATACACATAAGTATACATACACGTTGAATACAATATAAGGCTCGTACACTTTACATATATATGAGTATTCTTAACTTACTTTGCCAGGATATGATCTTGGTCAGACAGAACAGCTGGTGTTGTGTTTGGATAAGACGGCGGAACAAGTATAGTCAAAGGAGCGATGACTGGCTGTTAATATCCACATAAACAGAATTAAAAAATAATCTCTTTCTCACACACATACACACGCGCGCACGCACCCACCAGCAGATACCTTGTCCTCAAATTCACCAATGATCCCAAGAAAAGTGAAAGTCACCTCAACTCCTCCCTTGTGGGCACTGTTTTCACATATCTGCACTTGGTGGTAAATAATGTTTCATTTAAGTGCTGAATTTCTTGTTCTAAACCGCTGATGACCTATATCACAAGCAAATTCAAGATTTATTTTTATATAATATATAATCTTTATATATAAGTACCTTAGTCTCAGTCTTTTGTTCCTTCTTTTGTAAATCAGCCTCTGAACACGTAAGTTCCTTCCCCTGCTTCGAGCTATTCACAGTAGAGTAAGTACGCTGTCTATAGTTGAAAACCATTATACAGACTCTCTCTCTCTATCTCACACGCACACACATACACACACACACACAAAGGTGTATCATATATGAATTTGCTACCTCTTCCTACCACCTTGGACGCTTTCAGAGATGCCTTTCTCTTTACTTGATTTATTAACATCATTGCCAGTGGAGCAGAAGCCCCTATATACAAAACGTGAGAGAGAGGGAGAGAGAGATGCACATGTAAAAATTAAGTTTTTTTTGCAGGAATGTTATGCATATGAATGTAGTACCTCTCAATGGATCCTCCACTATCTTGGCCATGTTTGGAGATTAGAGTAGCCTTTGAAGACATGCCTCTCCCTTTTTGATCTATTCACATCATTGCCTGCAACCCTACACAAATGCACAACTAAGCATAGAAAAGTGTGTGTGTGTACGTGTATGTTTGATTTTTATGAGTACTTAATAAGCTGGTTATTAATGATACCTCTCGATCTGTCTCCCGCCGTCTTGACCACCTTGACAAGCCAAAACTTGAGTTGGTCGTCCTTTCCTAGCCTCACGATCTAGACAGAGAGGAACTTATTAATTCTTATTTACATATCACATGTTTATATAATGATTCAGTGTGCATGTGCATGCGCGCGCGCGTTTGTGTAAAACCTGCACTAGCCACTGGAAGACTGTCTGTGAGCTCTACCGCCCCGTTCGCGGCACTAGTGACACAGTCCTGATTAAAGGCTCCTGAGATCAAAAGTAAACATGTAAAATATTTATTATGTATACTACCAAAGTATTAATAGTTTATTAAAATAAATTGAGTAACTTCTTTTTAAGATAAAATAATAAATAATATGTACTTAAATTACTATCATGTCTTTTAATAAATTCATGTGCGTCATTAGTCTAATACTTAACTGGTTGATGCAGAGGACGGAGCATGTGGACCTTGAGGAGACAAACGTCCTGCATATCCTTCCAAAGTTATAGCCTAACAATGTTCACAAAATTAGTAAGCCATCTTCTTAAGTTTATAAAGTAGAGTCCATCTTTGACCTTGATTAGAATCAGGTTAGAGTCAACTTTAATTTCTAATAAAATAATAATTTTATCTACTGTATAACATAGCAATCAGTATATAATATAATACGTAAAGTTATACATATATTTTTATTTGGATGAATAGATTTACATCTACATGTATGGACCTTTCTGCAGAAACGTGACATTCATATATGCGTGTGTGTGTGAAAGAGAGAGAGAGTGCTATGTTCACGAGAGAGAGAGATTTTAAAACAAGCAATCAAATCTGATGCCTATTTATATAATTAATGTACAATAAATAATACCTTATTTGTGATTATGTACATGTATAAAATTTCATGTGAGATGTTAAATATATACTTACATTCTCGTTGCCCGAAGAAGTATAGATTTTCTTCTGTTCACAGGATTTCTTCTTTGTTAATCTGTCTAATACATATAAGATGAGACTCTCACGCTGCTCCAGAGTGTCCAAAGTAAGACCATTTGGAATGTTGTCTTTGGTAGTCTTTAGAATATCGATTGCAGAGTGTATTTCATCCGTATACCAGCCTCCTATCATCATCTGCAGGACTAGGCTTCGCAATGGGTGTGCCACCTGTGTGTATACATTGTTAATACGCTGTTAAAATCCACGACTCCTACCTTTTCTCGCAGCTTAAGCATTCTAAGATACATCATCTCCAAGGTTGCCGAATACTTCATTTTCATGTCTTCAAGCTGTCAAATACATAAAATCAGCTCTCTCTCTCTCTCTCTCTCTCTCTCTCTCTCTCTCTCTCTATATATATATATATATCTATCTATATATATATATATATATATATATATATATATATATATATATATAATATACATATATACATACATACAGTGAAGATTAAATGAAATATGTGTGAATGTACATTCTTAGAGCCCATACACCTCTCTGATCTCCATTCCTAACGTACATTCTTCTCACCTTACTCCAACGCCTTTCATCCTCATACATATGAGAAACCTTATTAGCTAGACCTGCTTGTTTATATCCAGTCTGCTGTTGCTGAACTGGCTTTCATTCCAACGAGGAGGCATATTAGCTTCAGCCCGCTGTTGCTGAAACTGGCTCTCATTCCATCCAGGAGTAGGCATATTACTCTCATTCCATCCAGGAAGAGGCATATTAGCAGGTGCTAGTTGTTTATATCCAGCATGGAGTTGCTGAAACTGGTCTGTTGCTTGTTTATAACCAGCCTGCTGTTGTTGAAGATTTAGGTTGGCTGCTTGCTGGTTTCCTTGTTGTTTAAGTGACTGTGGTTAAAGAATTGATTAGCGCTCTCTTTATCTCTCTCTCTCTCTCTCTCTCCTAGGTTGTATGCTGTTGTTTCAATATATATATGGATATACATATCTCATACACCTATGTTCTTATACACATGTAGATATAAACAAAATCAAAATTACTTGTTCTCGATTATATTCTTATGTACTATATATAATATTATATTGTGCAAAGTACCTTAGTCTCAGTCTTCCGTTTCTTTTTTCGTAAATTAGACTCTGAAGGTATAGGTTCCTTCCCCGCGTCGAGATATTTACATCTCTATCATATAAAGTAAAGCCAATGTGGACAGACAAAAGGCAAGTACAAATATAGAACAGATATTTAACACACGCAGATTATATATATGGATTTACTACCTGTTCGTAAATCCTCCACCACCTTGGACACTTTCAGTAGCCTTTGAAGACATGCCTTTCTCTTTATTCACATCATTGCCAGTGGAGTAAAAGCC
The DNA here is from genome assembly GCA_003024785.1 of Selaginella tamariscina. Lineage (NCBI taxonomy): Eukaryota > Viridiplantae > Streptophyta > Lycopodiopsida > Selaginellales > Selaginellaceae > Selaginella > Selaginella tamariscina. The sequence goes on along the minus strand of PUQB01000312.1, from coordinate 77,731 downwards.
CCTGCACAGATAAAAGTAAACATACCGTGAGAGAGATGCAGAGAGAGTTTTTACTTGGTTTTGTAAATGTTTAAAAGAACATTAATGGCACCTTTTGATCCATCTCGCAGTTTGACGGACCGAAACTTGAGTTGGTTGACCTTTTCCAGCCTTGTGATCTAGAGAATTAGCTTAAATTATATAATTCTTTATCTCTAGAGATATCGTGAACACGTTTACAAAATGATTCAGCATGCACGTGCATGTTTGTGTCCGTGCATGCAGCACGTGCACTGTGTGTGTAGTGTAACCTGCAGTAGCCATTGGAAGATTACTTATGAATTCTGTCCCGTTGACTTCGTTATTGGCCTGTATAACACCCTTCTGATTGCAAGCTCCTGAGATCAAAAGCGAACATCTATTACGGGATTTTATATAATATATAAATATATTTAAGAATGATCTCACGTGAAACATTTATAAATGATATACATGACTCATGAGAATTCAGAGATTGCATGTATATTGATACTTAACTGGTTGATTGTACACTTGTTGGAGGAGACTCGCAAGGAACAGGTCCTCCATATCCTTTGAACTTTTGAGCCTAACAGTGTTCACAAATTAGAAGGCAGTGTATACTAACATGGACTATCTGTAGTCCCTGTGGAGAGATGCATAGAATAGACGTGTACTAACATTTTGCCTGTCCAAAGAAGTGTTTATCTCCTCCTGTGTGTCACGGATACGTAGGATGAGATTCTCACGCTGCTCCAAAGCGTCCAAAGTAAGAGCATTTGGAATGCTGTCTTTAGTAATCTTTAGAATATCAAGTGAAGAATGTATGCGATAGATATGCCAGTCTACTGTTGCAATCTTCAGCTTTAGGTCTTGCGACTGCTGTGCCATCTAGAAATTTATTGTAAGTCACTTAAAATCAATTAATAGCATAAACTTACATATTCTGACCGCTCAATCATTCTTGGATATATCATTTCCAAGGTACCCGAGTACTTCATTTTCATGTCCTCAAGCTGCCAAAAAGTAAAATTTTACAACATAGGTAAGATCATATTTTCATATGTTTACACACACACATTCTTACCTTATTCCAAATTATTCCATTCTCATCAAAATGAAGAAACTTATAAGCTGACTCTCCTTGTTTACAGAAAGCATACTGTTGCTGAAATTGGCTCTCATTCCATTGAAGAGGCATGTTAGCAGGTGCTGCTTGTTTATAATCAGCCAGCTGTTGCTGAATCTGGCTCTCATTCCAATGACCAGGAGGTATATTAGCAGGTGTTGCTTGTTTATAGCCAGCCTGCTGCTGCTGTTGACGCTTGAGGCTGGCTGCTTGCCACTTGTTAAGGAACTGCAAAAGCTCATTTAGTTCTCTCTCTCACACACACAATGTAGGTTGTACCAATTGGAGAGTTTCTTGCTGCTCTTGAGACTGAGCTTCGCGCAGTTTTAATCGAAGTCGAGTCTTTTCATTCTCAACTTCACAATCGAATGCAGCAATGAGCTTATCCTCGTAATCTTGCTGTCAAAGTAAACAAAGCTTTAAACCCTGACGTTGGCTGTATAGTTCATATATTGTGTTTATTAAACCATATGTATAGTTCATATATTGTGTATAAGGTTATACATTGTGTTGGATATTACCCCATTAATAGTAGTTTGAAACACTATGTCTTCAAGGACGGCAAGTCTGTCGGAAAACTCTTCAGAGTGCATTCCATCTCCGTAAGTATGTTCCATTCTAAAGCATTACATACATCTCTCACATTAGTGTAACAAGAAAGATAACCTTGATGTATACCATGCTGTGCACTGCATCAATTATTTTCAGAATTAAGAAATTAGGGTTTCCGGGAAAAAAATAAGGGAATTGGAATTTATATATATAATGAGACATGCGGCAAAATTAAATACAGATGGAACGTGAGATAGCACTAGATCATAAACAGCACATAAATAATATAATTTCTTTATACTTACAGTTACAACAAGATTTGAGAGAGCTACTTCTGATTCCTGTAAGTCTCTGGTGAGCGCTTCTTCTGATTCTTGTAAGATGGCATCTCCAACAAAATATTTGAGAGTGATTCCTCTAAGACGACATCTACATACGGGGTGGCTAACAGACAAACAGTATGTGCTACTGAATATGCTTTGTGTCGGCCAAGAGATTTGATGGCAAACCTAAAATATGGAGTGGGTTTAATGGCTGTGAATTCCTATTTTAGACAATAAGGGTTTCCACGCACGTACGGTACACGTGGATTGGTGTTTGAGTGCGTGCACACGAAGTGTCATTTTGTGAGAATGTGTGCATTTTTGTTAAATAATTAGTCCACTGCTCTAGAATTGTACCAACAATATTAGTATCTCCATCTCATAGTTCAATATTATGAAGAGTCACCATGCGTGCCGAGTTGTTACACAGTACCTTACAATGTATAGTACGAGAAGATACGGATTGATGTACGTATATTTAGTGGATTTTAAAACTGTATAAGTATTCAGGAGTTCAGAAAATTTATGAGTTTAATTATATTACTACCAATGCAGATGATATGAATACAAATATATAATATAATTTGAATTCTAGATTCCTTCCTATAAATTTTTTTAATACAGTATTTTAATCATACCGATTGATATTTATTTGTTGTTCAATAGACTGTTATTAAATATGTTATTACTTAAACTATAAAGATTATTTTTATTTATACTCTTGAAGGAAATGCAAATAATATATGCTGGTATATTCAAATTAGTTCAGCATTCAACTATTGTGAAGCCTACATTAGCACTTAGCAATATATTTCTAAAAATGAGCTCATGCTATATATATTATTAATATAAAGCAGCTAGTAATATATTTCTAAAATTATTTTATTTTAAATGTATTATTAATATAATATCAATATTATAGTTATAATTGTAAGTTAAATTAATATTAAATTATAAATATTTCTTTTTTAATTTTGTATTGAATATTTCAAGAATAAAAATTATTTTTAATCATGAAAAAATTTAAAGATTTATTCTTAAAATAAATGGCATAACCTTCAAGTTTACACAATTGAACCTCTATTCTTTTAACAACTTCTATGATTACACTTGGGTCAAACTTATTAATATGATAAGTAAAATATTAAATGGATATATACTTTAAATTAAATTAATAAATTAAATAAATATCTCATGAATTAAATAAGCTTAATAATTTATTTTTAAACATTATTTAAAATAAATAGATTTAATTTAAATAAAAATTGATCTGATTCATTATTTTACATTAAATGAATGAGGTAAATGAGTATCTCATATAGTTCAAATGAATATCCCATTTAAAACTAGATAGCATATTAAACAATGTTTTAAAATAGTAATGCAAAATACAGGGTTATTGTGGAATTTATTATTATTATTATGTTTTTAAAGGTGTATTATAAGTAAAATTTGAAAATAAGTAATGTTATAATTATGCACGTTGTAACTAAAATGGGCATGATACATGAAAATGGGAAATTACTAATTAATACTTAAGTTTTAATTTAATTAATTATTTAATTAATATATAATTAAGCCTTAAATATTAATTAGTTAACAAATTAATCTTTCAATAACCTTACTTAGTAAGAAATATTCCTAAAATATCTTAGAATATTCATATTATTCTTCGTTCCAAAAATAGTTTACAATAATTAAAAAATACTATCAAACATAATTATAAATGAAATCATTTCCTTATCAACATGTTAATTTATTTATAAATACTTTATCCTTAACCATACAAAGAAATCTCCTCGTTTTATTTAAGTCATCACTCTCCGAATTAATCGATAATTTTTAGTCAATATCTTGATGTTGTTGCCACCACATAACACTCTCACGAATGCAGTTAGGAGTTGCCATCTTTGTTAATACATAAGATGTGATAAAATCAGGTCTATCTAAAAAATGACGTTCCTTAAGAATAATATTATAAAGCGCCCGGTTGCTTTCCTTCATTTTATAAAATTCAAAATCACGAAAAAGAAAAGCGTTAAGAAATGTTTGATATAGTAGATATTGCTCACAAAAGTTCTTCTTTATAAGGCAAGTAGTTTACTAGCTCATCCATGGTATTATATCAAAATATGTGTCGAAAGTGATTGGATGAATATAAGCAATGTTTTAGTTGAGCATAGTCTTCTGAGGAGAGTCGTTTACCACTAAGATACGTGCGTTCTTCATTATCCTTAATTGACTAATCTCCCCCTGAAGCGCAATTAATCTTTCATTCTTGAAGAAGTATAGCTTGCTTTCTTTTTTTATATTGTGAAATTCGAGAGGTTTATAACATATTGCTAGTCAAAAATCCAATTTTTACGAATCACCTCTTCTGCAACACTACAATGTTTCTTAAGCAAATTCAGCAGAGGTGTCAAGTTGTGAATCTGCATGCATGACCAAATCCCCACAAGTGCACCCATCTCCTTAAGCTTTTGAAAGAAACGGTCCAACCCCAAACGAAAAATGATATCATATTGAAATTTATCATAACAAGAAATAAAATCTCCTTGTTTGATTTCTTTTTTTTTTATCCTCGGGCCTTTGTCGATAAAGCAGAACACCATTGACATCCAACAACACAATATGGCCATGGGTAATAGGGGTAGTGTTGCCTCTTGAATGTTTTGCAACTCACTTGTTTGGTTTCTTTCACATTTATCAGTTGACACTATATTATTGCCTATCTCTTTATCATTTACTTGTACATCATTCTTAAAATATTTAGATATTGCAGGCGCTAAAGAAAGTGATTTAGGAATTGAAATGAATAGAAATAGTGATGAAAAAATTGAAGTGGTCCCCATGGTAAGGATGTTTTGAGTTGCATTATTATCCATTTCCTGCATGAACTCTGTCATTCTGACATGTGGCACAAGAAATTTTTGCCAAACCCCTCTCTTACCTCATGTCAATGCTAAAAATCCATGTTCTCAACTGTTTCATTACATTTGCAAAATGATAGTTAGCTGGCCTTATAATTATCAAATATATTTACCTTGTTAATGTGTGACCTATGTTTGAACTAAAAGCTTCATTAATCCTTGAGAATTTATTTTCTTGACAAATATAAACGAAATATACAAAAATACCTTATGTACACTCATTTACAACTATTCGACACTTTAAGAACTCATTAACAATTCTTCTTCGCTATTACCTTCTGAGTGAGGCGAAGAAGGTTTTACTGTTTGATAGATCGTTCATGATCTTCCGTATCTTTTGTTGATGTTTCCATGGGTAATGGAGTATGTTAATGTTCTGTACTCCTTGAGATAACTTCCGGTCTAATATATGATTAAAGATCGTCCTCGAACTCCGACATTGAACCAGATTCCTCTTTAGAGTTATCGCACTTCTCGGGAGGGAACTTTCTTAAATACTCCTGTATGGGTTTGTTGGGGTAATCAGTTGAGAACCTCTCTATCCACTTGTTCAGGTCCTCAACCATGGTCTTATCCTTTTCAACGGCAAACACACATGTATTCCAAAGGTAACACTCCTTCAAGACGGATCCCCTGGTGCAGTAATAAAAACCCATGCATCACTGTGAAGACCCCTGATCAAGTTGACGATGTTCCGTGCAGCTTGACTTGTGATGTTTGGATAATGTACATTGTCGAATACGTCCCTCTCAGCTATCGGTGTATCAGATGGAGGTTCAGACCCATTGAAGTGCAAACAGATGCCTGGCCAGTCATTTGGAAGTTTAAAATTGTTTGGCACATTCGTAACAACCAAGTGAACAATCGTATCAATGCACTTAGGATCCGCATCGTTTCATATAAAATCCTGTCTAACGATGTTTATTATTCTTGGCGAAGACAAAGGCAAAAGTATCGGTAACATGAGAAAGAATCAAGAAATAAATACCTAAAAACGTAGGTATAGTTAAGAGTGCAAGGATGAATTCAATAATAAATACCTTCTCTGTATATGCTTGCACGGCTAAGTTTCTCCACCAAATCCTCTAGTGCCCTATTGTCGATGGATTTTTTGACACCTGTTGATCCATCATAAACAATTGAAACAGTTTTCTACAAGCAGTGATGTTACCCCATAAAGTCTTCGAATCCGACAACAAACATCTGTAGGGCTTGTCGTGATTTATAGCATCCTCCTTTATAAGGTTCAACTCGGTTCTCCACTGTTAAAGGACTGCCATAAGAGAAGGCGTCATCACAATGTTCTCCTTTTTGGCATTGGCGTGCAATAGATTCTTGCCCAGGTCTTCCGATTGGTTCACTCATTGGACAAGCATATTATCGTTTGTTACATGCAAATATTTGCTAACCTCTTCGTATGTTGAGGCCGAGGTCCAACCCAGTTTGTGGCAGTGTATTCCCAACCACTCCTTGAAGTGCCTGACCGTCTTCAACTCCATTGCCTTGACATGAAAAGGAGAGGTGAGGCTGTTGTTGTTAATCTGTAGTCTGCCATCAATCACCAAATCAATCATCAAAAACTTTGACAAGCTTCGCTTTTAGTAAGTTGAACATCATATCCTACTATTATCTATACCACTATCTATACCTTATCCATAATGGAGCCCCTCCTTTCCTGTTCCCACTTGTGAGATCATGTTCCCACTAATATCTCTTTAACCACACTTGCCATGCATCTCCAACAGACCTTGAGAAGTGAAATCAAATCATTTGCTTCCACATGAGCGTGTGGTGTTTTTCCTTCACACAGATAGTTGATAGACTCGCACAAGCATCAATTATTGCAATATAACTATTCTCATTCGGTTGTACACCTTCTTGGTCCATAAGTGGTAAAAGCTCAAGGGCTTCTTTGTGATGACGATTTTGGACATATCCTGAAATCATACCGCTCCATGACACAACTTTCCTTTCTGGCATACTCGTGAACACCCACCTAGCATGTTCATATCCCCGTTTGGGCGTGTTGTCGAGAGGGCATTCCACGAAACCGAGTTCTTCTCATGCATTATGTCAAACAGTCTCTTTGATTCTTGCAAACTCCCACATTTCCCATATATGTTCAGAAGTGCAGTCGACCTCACATCAAACTGAAGTTGCTCTTCCTCAATCAGATTGTCACTGCTTCCTGAGTGTGTATCAACACATGCGTCTAGCACATTCCTGTATGTGATTCTGTCTGGCTTTGCACCTTCCATATGCATCTCCCAAACAATCTGATAGACTCGTCACTTGCTCAAACTGTGCGTATGCTCCCATGAAGGAGCTCCATGAAACTGTGTTGAGAACCGGCATCATGTCAAAGATCTGCTTTGCTTCATGTAGATGCCCATTCTGGGCATTTGCTACAATGAATACGTTCCATGAGAATACGTTTCTCTCGGCAATTATTCTCATAATATTATCATAATAATTTATCATATATAATTACAATTATTCGGACTTGGCATACATGTCTATAAGAAGGTTTCCTACGAACGTCTCTTGGTCTATGCCCTGCTTTTGTATGTGCTCGTGGAGGCGTTTTCCCTCTACTAGGCATTTTGACGATGTGATCTGTTTTATGAGCATACCATATGATTTTGGGAGCATTTGCCAGTGGCATCTTAGTATGAATTCCACAGTTGATTTTATGTCTAGTTTGCCATTTCTGAGCTCCTCCATTATGTTCGACTGCAAAGGTATGCTTGTATGAACCATTCTGCTTTTCATACACGAATACTTTGCAACAACCACTAAACAATATATCACATAAGTTAATTATAAAAAAACATAATTGATTATCCAATACAAACATATACAAATTTATACATGTAGCAAAAACATGAACATTTAGGTTATATACACACCAACGTAAAAGAATATATGTACCAGTTTGTGTTTTTACACAACACAAAACTAAAATAAGTTATAACAAATTCAAATGTTAACTTATAAAGATTTATATGTATATATATAATTCGAATGTTTTCTAACAAACCAAGCTAAATGTACATTTATTATTCAATATGAGTATCCTTCCATATTGATTATAGCAACTACACACACGTATCTTCGTATATATTCATACTGCTCGTTTACCACGGTAATGAAGTGATTACGCTATATAACTTGTATATATTAAATATATACCTTAATATTTTAATATAATTCATATTAGCAGCACATGCATAATTATAACATGAATCTTGCACTATTTATTTTTAATATATTAAGAATATAAATGTAACACTTAATATGAACTTTAAGGTTTCACATTTCTAATATGAAAAAAAAAAATATAAAAATCCAGTTCAGAATAAACCTTGAAAGTCATCTTCCAAAAAAGAAAGACCTGAAGGCATCTCTCCGTAAATTTCTTTGGTAACTTCTAGAGCAGACTCATCCCAAAAACAGCCATAGTTTTGATTGATACCGGTTGTTCCAAACACTTAATTGCATTTAGAAACGATTCCTAGTCCTTACAGACATTTCCTCACTGTATATATTGATAAGAAAGTTATAACTTTTATATACACATACACGTTGAATACAATATAAGGCTCGTACACTTTACATATATATGAGTATTCTTAACTTACTTTGCCAGGATATGATCTTGGTCAGACAGAACAGCTGGTGTTGTGTTTGGATAAGACGGCGGAACAAGTATAGTCAAAGGAGCGATGACTGGCTGTTAATATCCACATAAACAGAATTAAAAAATAATCTCTTTCTCACACACATACACACGCGCGCACGCACCCACACCAGATACCTTGTCCTCAAATTCACCAATGATCCCAAGAAAAGTGAAAGTCACCTCAACTCCTCCCTTGTGGGCACTGTTTTCACATATCTGCACTTGGTGGTAAATAATGTTTCATTTAAGTGCTGAATTTCTTGTTCTAAACCGCTGATGACCTATATCACAAGCAAATTCAGAATTTTATATAATATATAATCTTTATATATAAGTACCTTAGTCTCAGTCTTTTGTTCCTTCTTTTGTAAATCAGCCTCTGAACACGTAAGTTCCTTCCCCTGCTTCGAGCTATTCACAGTAGAGTAAGTACGCTGTCTATAGTTGAAAACCATTATACAGACTCTCTCTCTATCTCACACGCACACACATACACACACACAAAGGTGTATCATATATGAATTTGCTACCTCTTCCTACCACCTTGGACGCTTTCAGAGATGCCTTTCTCTTTACTTGATTTATTAACATCATCGCCAGTGGAGTAGAAGCCGCTATATACAAAACGTGAGAGAGAGGGAGAGAGAGATGCACATGTAAAAATTAAGTTTTTTTGCAGGAATGTTATATATATGAATGTAGTACCTCTCAATGGATCCTCCACTATCTTGGCCATGTTTGGAGATTAGAGTAGCCTTTGAAGACATGCCTCTCCCTTTACTTGATCTATTCACATCATTGCCTGCAACCCTACACAAATGCACAACTAAGCATAGAAAAGTGTGTGTGTGTACGTGTATGTTTGATTTTTATGAGTACTTAAATGAGCTGGTTATTAATGATACCTCTCGATCTGTCTCCCGCCGTCTTGACCACCTTGACAAGCCAAAACTTGAGTTGGTCGTCCTTTCCTAGCCTCACGATCTAGACAGAGAGGAACTTATTAATTCTTATTTACATATCTCATGTTTATATAATGATTCAGTGTGCATGTGCATGCGCGCGCGCGTTTGTGTAAAACCTGCACTAGCCACTGGAAGACTGTCTGTGAGCTCTACCGCCCCGTTCGCGGCACTAGTGACACAGTCCTGATTAAAGGCTCCTGAGATCAAAAGTAAACATGTAAATATTTATTATGTATACTACCAAAGTATTAATAGTTTATTAAAATAAATTGAGTAACTTCTTTTTAAGATAAAATAATAAATAATATGTACTTAAATTACTATCATGTCTTTTAATAAATTCATGTGCGTCATTAGTCTAATACTTAACTGGTTGATGCAGAGGACGGAGCATGTGGACCTTGAGGAGACAAACGTCCTGCATATCCTTCCAAAGTTATAGCCTAACAATGTTCACAAAATTAATAAGCCATCTTCTTAAGTTTATAAAGTAGAGTCCATCTTTGACCTTGATTAGAATCAGGTTAGAGTCAACTTTAATTTCTAAAAAATAATAATTTTATCTACTGTATAACATAGCAATCAGTATAATAATAATACGTAAAGTTATACATATATTTTATTTGGATGAATAGATTTACATCTACATGTATGGACCTTTCTGCAGAAACGTGACATTCATATATGCGCGTGTGTGTGAAAGAGAGAGAGAGTGCTATGTTCACAGAGAGAGAGAGAGATTGTTAAAACAAGCAATCAAATCTGATGCCTATTTATATAATTAATGTACAATAAATAATACCTTATTTGTGATTATGTACATGTATAAAATTTCATGTGAGATGTTAAATATATACTTACATTCTCGTTGCCCGAAGAAGTATAGATTTTCTTCTGTTCACAGGATTTCTTCTTTGTTAATCTGTCTAATACATATAAGATGAGACTCTCACGCTGCTCCAGAGTGTCCAAAGTAAGACCATTTGGAATGTTGTCTTTGGTAGTCTTTAGAATATCGATTGCAGAGTGTATTTCATCCGTATACCAGCCTCCTATCATCATCTGCAGGACTAGGCTTCGCAATGGGTGTGCCACCTGTGTGTATACATTGTTAATACGCTGTTAAAATCCACGACTCCTACCTTTTCTCGCAGCTTAAGCATTCTAAGATACATCATCTCCAAGTTGCCGAATACTTCATTTTCATGCCTTCAAGCTGTAAATACATAAAATCAGCTCTCTCTCTCTCTCTCTCTCTCTCTCTCTCTCTCTATATATATATATATATATATATATATATATCTATACATTGAAGATTAAATGAAATATGTGAATGTACATTCTTAGAGCCCATACACCTCTCTGATCTCCATTCCTAACGTACATTCTTCTCACCTTACTCCAACGCCTTTCATCCTCATACATATGAGAAACCTTATTAGCTAGCCCTGCTTGTTTATATCCAGCTTGCTGTTGCTGAAACTGGCTTTCATTCCATATAGGAGGAGGCATATCAGCAGGTGCGAGTTGTTTATAGCCAGCATGCAGTTGCTGAAACTGGTCTTCGTTATGCAGATTCAAAGTTGTTGCTTGTTTATAACCACCCTGCTGCTGTTGAAGATTTAGGTTGGCCGCTTGCTGGTTTCCTTGTTGTTTAAGTGACTGCAGTTAAAGAGCTGGTTATCTCTCTCTCTCTCTCTCCATTCCTAACATACATTCTTACCTTACTCCGATGCCTTTCATCCACATCCACATGAGAAACCTTATTAGCTAGCCCACTTGTTTATATCCACCTGCTGTTGCTGAACCTGGCTTTCATTCCAACGAGGAGGCATATTAGCTTCAGCCCGCTGTTGCTGAAACTGGCTCTCATTCCATCCAGGAGTAGGCATATTACTCTCATTCCATCCAGGAAGAGGCAAATTAGCAGGTGCTAGTTGTTTATAGCCAGCATGGAGTTGCTGAAACTGATCTGTTGCTTGTTTATAACCAGCCTGCTGCTGTTGAATATTTAGATTGGCTGCTTGCTGATTTCCCTGTTGTTTAAGTGACTGCAGTTAAAAAGCTCTCTCTCTCTCTCTTTCTCTCTCTCCCCATTCCTAACATACATTCTTACCTTACTCCAACGCCTTTCATCCACATCCATAGGAAAAACCTTATTAGCTAGCCCTGCTTGTTTATATCCAGTCTGCTGTTGCTGAAACTGGCTTTCATTCCAACGAGGAGGCATATTAGCTTCAGCCCGCTGTTGCTGAAACTGGCTCTCATTCCATCCAGGAGTAGGCATATTACTCTCATTCCATCCAGGAAGAGGCATATTAGCAGGTGCTAGTTGTTTATATCCAGCATGGAGTTGCTGAAACTGGTCTGTTGCTTGTTTATAACCAGCCTGCTGTTGTTGAAGATTTAGGTTGGCTGCTTGCTGGTTTCCTTGTTGTTTAAGTGACTGCGGTTAAAGAATTGATTAGCGCTCTCTTTATCTCTCTCTCTCTCTCCTAGGTTGTATGCTGTTGTTTCAATATATATATGGATATACATATCTCATACACCTATGTTCTTATACACATGTAGATATAAAACAAAATCAAAATTACTTGTTCTCGATTATATTCTTATGTACTATATATAATATTATATTGTGCAAAGTACCTTAGTCTCAGTCTTCCGTTTCTTTTTTCGTAAATTAGACTCTGAAGGTATAGGTTCCTTCCCCCGCGTCGAGATATTTACATCTCTATCATATAAAGTAAAGCCAATGTGGACAGACAAAAGCAAGTACAAATATAGAACAGCATATTTAACACACGCAGATTATATATATGGATTTACTACTGTTCGTAAATCCTCCACCACCTTGGACACTTTCAGTAGCCTTTGAAGACATGCCTTTCTCTTTATTCACATCATTGCCAGTGGAGTAAAAGCCCCTGCACAGATAAAAGTAAACATACCGTGAGAGAGATGCAGAGAGAGTTTTTACTTGGTTTTGTAAATGTTTAAAAGAACATTAATGGCACCTTTTGATCCATCTCGCAGTTTGACAGACCGAAACTTGAGTTGGTTGACCTTTTCCAGCCTTGTGATCTAGAGAATTAGCTTAAATTAATAATTCTTTATCTCTAGAGATATCGTGAACACGTTTACAAAATGATTCAGCATGCACGTGCATGTTTGTGTCCGTGCATGCAGCACGTGCACTGTGTGTGTAGTGTAACCTGCAGTAGCCATTGGAAGATTACTTATGAATTCTGTCCCGTTGACTGCGTTATTGGCCTGTATAACACCCTTCTGATTGCAAGCTCCTGAGATCAAAAGCGAACATCTATTACGGGATTTATTATATAATATATAAATATATTTAAGAATGATCTCACGTGAAACATTTATAAATGATATACATGACTCATGAGAATTCAGAGATTGCATGTATATTGATACTTAACTGGTTGATTGTACACTTGTTGGAGGAGACTCGCAAGGAACAGGTCCTCCATATCCTTTGAACTTTGAGCCTAACAGTGTTCACAAATTAGAAGGCAGTGTATACTAACATGGACTATCTGTAGTCCCTGTGGAGAGATGCATAGAATAGACGTGTACTAACATTTTGCCTGTCCAAAGAAGTGTTTATCTCTCCTGTGTGTCACGGATACGTAGGATGAGATTCTCACGCTGCTCCAAAGCGTCCAAAGTAAGAGCATTTGGAATGCTGTCTTTAGTAATCTTTAGAATATCAAGTGAAGAATGTATGCGATAGATATGCCAGTCTACTGTTGCAATCTTCAGCTTTAGGTCTTGCGACTGCTGTGCCATCTAGAAATTTATTGTAAGTCACTTAAAATCAATTAATAGCATAAACTTACATATTCTGACCGCTCAATCATTCTTGGATATATCATTTCAAGGTACCGAGTACTTCATTTTCATGTCCTCAAGCTGCCAAAAAGTAAAATTTTACAACATAGGTAAGATCATATTTTCATATGTTTACACACACACATTCTTACCTTATTCCAAATTATTCCATTCTCATCAAAATGAAGAAACTTATAAGCTGACTCTCCTTGTTTACAGAAAGCATACTGTTGCTGAAATTGGCTCTCATTCCATTGAAGAGGCATGTTAGCAGGTGCTGCTTGTTTATAATCAGCCAGCTGTTGTTGAATCTGGCTCTCATTCCAATGACCAGGAGGTATATTAGCAGGTGTTGCTTGTTTATAGCCAGCCTGCTGCTGCTGTTGACGCTTGAGGCTGGCTGCTTGCCACTTGTTAAGGAACTGCAAAAGCTCATTTAGTTCTTTCTGTCTCTCACACACAATGTAGGTTGTACCAATTGGAGAGTTTCTTGCTGCTCTTGAGACTGAGCTTCGCGGAGTTTTAATCGAAGTCGAGTCTTTTCATTTTCAACTTCACAATCGAATGCAGCAATGAGCTTATCCTCGTAATCTTGCTGTCAAAGTAAACAAAGTTGTATAGTTCATATATTGTGTTTATTAAACCATATGTATAGTTCATATATTGTGTATAAGGTTATACATTGTGTTGGATATTACCCCATTAATAGTAGTTTGAAACACTATGTCTTCAAGGACGGCAAGTCTGTCGGAAAACTCTTCAGAGTGCATTCCATCTCCATAAGTATGTTCCATTCTAAAGCATTACATACATCTCTCACATTAGTGCAACAAGAAAGATAACCTTGATGTATACCATGCTGTGCACTGCATCGATTATTTTCAGAATTAAGAAATTAGGGTTTCCGGGAAAAAAAATAAGGGAATTGGAATTTATATATAAAATGAGACATACAGCAAAATTAAATACAGATGGAACGTGAGATAGCACTAGATCATAAACAGCACATAAATAATATAATTTCTTTATACTTACAGTTACAACAAGATTTGAGAGAGCTACTTCTGATTCCTGTAAGTCTCTGGTGAGCGCTTCTTTGATTCTTGTAAGATGGCATCTCCAGCAAAATATTTGAGAGAGTCCTCTAAGACGACATCTACATACGGGGTGGCTAACAGACAAACAGTATGTGCTACTGAATATGCTTTGTGTCGGCCAAGAGATTTGATGGCAAACCTAAAATATGGAGTGGGTTTAATGGCTGTGAATTCCTATTTTAGACAATAAGGGTTTCCACGCACGTATGGTACACGTGGATTGGTGTTTGAGTGCGTGCACACAGGTACGTTACAGTGACAAAGTGTCATTTTGTGAGAATGTGTGCATTTTTGTTAAATAATTAGTCCACTGCTCTAGAATTGTACCAACAATATTACTATCTCCATCTCGTAGTTCAATATTATGAAAAGTCACCATGCGTGCCGAGTTGTTACACAGTATCTTACAATGTATAGTACGAGAAGATACGGATTGATGTACGTATATTTATGGATTTTAAAACTGTATAAGTATTCAGGAGTTCAGAAAATTTATGAGTTTAATTATATTACTACCAATGCAGATGATATGAGTACAAATATATAATATAATTTGAATTCTAGATTCCTTCTTATAAATTTTTTTAATACAGTATTTTAATTATACGATTGATATTTATTTCTTGTTCAATAGATTAGAGTATCTGTTATTAAATATGTTATTACTTAAACTATAAAGATTATTTTATTTATACTCTGAAGGAAATGCAAATAATATATGCTGGTATATTCAAATTAGTTCAGCATTCAACTATTGTGAAGCCTACATTAGCACTTAGCAATATATTTCTAAAAATGAGCTCATGCTATATATATATTAATATAATGTTAGTAATATATTTCTAAAATTCTTTTATTTTAAATGTATTAATATAATATCAATATATAGTTATAATTGTAAGTTAAAAAATTAAATTATAAATATTTCTTTCTTAATTTTATATTAAATGTTTCAAAAAAAAATTATTTTTAATCATGAAAATTTAAAGATTTATTCTTAAAATAAATGGCATAACCTTCAAGTTTACACAATTGAACCTCTATTCTTTAACAACTTCTATGATTAACTTGGGTCAAACTTATTAATAAAAAAATATTAAATGGATATATACTTTAAATTAAATTAATAAATTAAATATATTGTAAATACTGTATATTAGGTAACGTACCGTATATACGCATGTGTATATACGCACATGCGTAGTGACACATGGGTGGTGATCTGGCCCCCATGTGTCAGCGCCACGTGTCGCATGTGTGCCACGTGGCAGGAGACCTCCTGTATATAAGCAGGGTTTTTGTAAACTAATATATCAGATTTTCATTTAATATATCTGCTCTTTCATTGGTGGAGAAGTTGGGTATTCCTTTCTTCCGCATTTTCTTTTTCTTGTTTCCATGACAATGAACATGGAGACGGCTTTTAGCATTATTGCTACTGCTATTGATGCACAAACTAAGTTGTTGGAGCGCTTTGTTGAGGGTCCGTCCTCCTCTTCCCCGTCTGAGCCTCATGCCGGGGGATCTGCTTCTAGTACTCCTTCATCTTCTTCACAGGCCACAAATCCGAGGGTTCGACCCCGATCTTTTTGTGGTGATCCGGGAGATGATGTATACCACTGGTTTGATCATTTCCAAGTCATTGTTCGTTACCATGGTTGGGATGAGGCCCGTGCTCTCAGAGAATTCCCTACATGTTTGGAAGGCCCTGCGCTCAAGTGGTATAATGGATTGGCTGCGGAGATTCAAGCCAATAGTAATCGGTTAACGGAATGCCTCAAACGTACGTTTGGCAAAGTTGAGGATTCAGATGATGCTTTCCAACAACTGCATGCGATACGACAACATCCTGGTGAGTCTGTTATGCGGTTTAGTATTAGGTTCGGGGATTTAGTTCGGCGTGCATATCCTAACATGCCTGAGCCTATTAAGCTCGGTATGTTATGGCCAACTATGCGACCCGAACTTGTTCGATTCGTTCGGGCTCTTCGTCCTACCACATTGGAGGAAGCTTTTGCACTAGCTCAACGTTTTGAGTTGGTGCCTGGTGAGGGCCGTGTTCCCCTTGGGTTACCTGCTCCTCTTGTTCAGCGTGCTGATCCAATGGAGGTTGATGCTGCTGCATATGTGCCCGCACGACAAGCCTTTCGTGGTCGACCTCGGGGCCCACCCCGTGGACCACCTCCACGAAATCGTCCTGCACCTGCTCCAGTTCCTGCCCGTGGTGGTCAAAATCCACGGATTCGTGACAGGAGGAATCGGAACAATGCAGGTCAACCCAATCAAGTTCATTGTGGGCCTGTTGGGCACCTGGACATACTTGGCGGGCATGCGATGTGTATCCTGATTGGCGTCCACCACATCCAGGCTGGCGACCATATGTTCCGGATGGTGTACCTGTGGCGGCCATTATGTCTGATGATGAGCTTCCAGATGATGACGCTTCTCTTGCGGGTGGATCTGTTGCGGAAAACCAGTAATCGTACGGGCGACGGAGGGATCCCGTGCGATGGAAACTCCACCTCCATGTTTTTTCGCTATGCATATCAAGGGTTGCAAGTTCCACCAAATCATCCAGTTTTCACATTTTCTGCACGAGTGAATGATGTTTCAGTCACAGTACTTGTGGATACAGGATCTAGCATGTCTTCCATAACTACTTCTCTGGCGCATCGGTGCTCATTACCCTTGAGACGAGCAGATAAGGTCTTGCACATTTTATATGGTAATGGGCAGTCTCGTGCAGTATCACAGTACACCACTTCGACTACACTGGTTATGGGTGCCAACTGTAAGTTTCCCTCTGGGTCTCTTAGGGTTGTCCCTTCCCAGGTCTTTGACATCATTCTGGGATGTGATTGGTTAAAGCAGTCGAAAGGTACATGTGATTTTTCACTCTCTCCTCCTGTATTACGCTTGGAGTCTGTGTCTTTGCAGTCTGTTCCTTTACGTCCAGAGAAGTTTGTTGCTGTTTGTATCACGCATACAGCTCCTTTGATTCCGGTCTTGGGGTGGTGTTCATCTCAACAGGTTCAAATGCCGGATCCGTCACCTGAGTGTCGAGCACACTGCATCGAACAACTTAAGAAACAGTATGCAAGTTTGTTCAAATTTGATCTGTCCCAAGGTGCACGTGTGAAGACTCGACACTGTATACCCACCGGCAATGCAAAGCCTTTCAAAGTCCCGGTTCGACGCAGGTCACCAAAGGAGTTATCAGCCATGCGAACAGCTGTTACTGATATGATTGGTAAACGAGTGTGTCGTCCGTCACGGAGTCCATGGGCATGTGAACCTCATTTTGGTTCCCAAGCCTGATGGATCTCTCCGATTTTGTGTGGATTACCGACCTCTTAACGATGTTACCATCAAAGATGTCTATCCACTTCCGAACTCTGCCGATCTATTAGATCGTTTGGGTCAGAGTCGATGGTTTACTAAGTTGGATTTGGCATCAGGATATTGGCAGGTTCCTATGGCTGAGGAGGATATTCCAAAAACGGCCTTCCGGACACCATTTGGTCTTTACGAGTTTTTGGTCATGCCTTTTGGATTGACTTCAGCTCCTGCCACCTTTCAACGCATGATGGATGAGCTTCTTTCCGATATGCCTGATATCACTGCCGATTTTATCGACGATGTGCTCATTCATGGGTCTGGTTCTTGGGAGGATCACATTCGTGATGTACGGCGCGTTCTTGATCGATTTCGAGAAGTTGGCCTGAAGTTAAACTTGAAAAGTGTGTGTTTGGTTCGACCGACACCACTTACTTGGGTTTACCGTATATCTCGAGAGGGTTTACAGGTGGATCCAATGAAGTTGCGAGCTGTTCGAGAGTTCCCTCGTCCCCGTACAGTACAGGAAGTCCAACGTTTCTTGGGCACGGTGCAGTACTTGGGTCGATTTATCGATCATCTCACTGATCGAACTGCCCCTCTTCGGGAGTTAGTTCGTCCACAGGTATCTTTCAGGTGGACTCGCAGGTGTCAGCAGGCATTTGACCAGTTAAAAGAGTTCCTGACAACTCCACCATTGCTTCAATACCCAGATTTTACTCGTCCGTTCATTTTACGAGTAGATGCCTCAGATGTTGGTATTGGTGGTGTATTGATGCAAACTGATGCTGTGGATTCTTCAATTCGACACCCGGTGGCTTACATTAGTCGAGTACTCACGCCGGCTGGCGGAATTATTCCACTACTGAAAAAGAATGCCTTGCTGCTGTTTGGGGTTTTGAACGACTTCATGCCTACTTACATGGGAGTGAAACGCTTTTGGAGTGTGATCATGCTGCTGTCACTTCCTTATTAAAACGGAAGAATTTAGTGGGTCGCGTAGCCAGATGGGCATTACGTCTCCAGGTATATAACTTTAAGGTGGTGCACAGGCCTGGGCGAACAATGGTGGATGCGGATGCACTTTCTCGAGCACCCCTCTCCGATTCCACTTTGCCTGCTCATGCAGTAGCTGCAGCATTCGGTTTGATACAAGCCCCTCAGGTATTCGATGCCGACTTACCATCCTTGGAACAGTGGCAGGATGCTCAAAAACATGAACCATGGACGAGGCAATTACGCGATGCGTTTGCAATTCCGTCTTCCGAACCTCGGTTTCGACAATATCATGCTCAGTTTCGACTTCAGGATGGTTTATTGTATTTTATTGGGACAAATCCAGAGGACAGATGGCGTTTGGCTGTACCCTCTACATATGTTCCACACCTTCTTCGAGCATATCATGATTCACCTATTGTTGGAGGTCATCTTGGTCACAACGAGTGTTGGAGAAGCTGCGCCGATCATTTTATTGGCCAGCATGCGTGGTGATGTGATCAGGTATATTCAAAGTTGTCCCACTTGTCAAACTCGGAATTCCTCTACGACTCGGGCCATGGGAGTGTTGGAATCCATCAATGTCTCTCGCCCTTTTGAGTTAATTGCAGTGGATTTAATGGGACCTTTTCCACGTTCTTCTCAAGGTAACCAGTACATCATTGTTGTATCCGATTATTTAACTCGATGGGTGAGGTTGGTGCTCTTCCGGATGCAACTGCCATGTCAACAGCTTTGTTTTGTTCGATAATGTGGTTTTGCAGCATTCTTGTCCAGAGCGGATGTTATCAGACAATGGCCCCGCTTTCATTGCAGAGGTATTCCGAGTGTTGTGTGAGAGGTTAGGGGTAAAACATTCATTTGCCTCTCCGTATCATCCACAAACTGATGGTTTGGTGGAGCGATTGAATCGGACCTTCAAGGGTATGATCTCGAAGTATGTGAACTTCAATCACACGGACTGGGATTGGTATTTGCGATGTTTGAGATTTGCTTATGTAACAGGCATTCAGAGTTCGATTGGTATCTCTCCATTCAAGGCATTGTATGGATATGATCCTAAGTTGCCTAGTGAATTGGGGTTATCATCGAATCTGCCACGTGCCGAGGATGCAAAGATGTGGGCTCGACATTTGGATGCTGTTTTGCCTCTTCTGCGTGCAGAGTCTGCTGAACATCTTGGTCGAGCTCAAATGCGGCAGCAATCTTCTTACAATGCACGACATCAAATTCCACCAGATTTTGCTGACGGTGACTTAGTCCTGGTACGTTTTCCCAAGCTGACTGCACCTGGGCTTGCAACTGGTTTATTACACAAGTGGCTTGGTCCCTACCGAGTACTCCGAAAGGTTGGTCCTCAGGTATATCAAGTAAGTTGGTGGGATCTCATGAGGTTGAGATAGTTCACGTGGTTCGAATGAAACGGTTTGTCGTTCGAGACTCGTTGAGTACATTTGGTCATACCTTAGATGGCCCAGCTCACACGGATCCAGGACCATCAGATCCATCACCATCTACACAGCCGCAGAGGGGAGGATAGTGTAAGATACTGTATATTAGTAACGTACCGTATATACGCATGTGTATATACGCACATGCGTAGTGACACATGGGTGGTGATCTGGCCCCCATGTGTCAGCGCCACGTGTCGCATGTGTGCCACGTGGCAGGAGACCTCCTGTATATAAGCAGGGTTTTTTGTAAACTAATATATCAGATTTTCATTTAATATATCTGCTCTTTCAATTATATATATATAGTTTTAATATATATTAATTTAATATTGATAATAAGGTTTAACATTGGAATATTTTTGAAATAATAAGAAAATAATTGAGAAAATCCCATTAATATAAACAAATGTAGAATAATTACTGAAATATTAAGAATATATACTAATTTAATTATGATAATCAGGTTTAATATTAGAATATTCTTGGAATAATAAGAAATAATAAAGAATATCCCATTAATATAAAAATGTAGATTAATTACTTGAATAATTAAGAAAATAATATTAATAAACACACTATGAATATATTTTAAATGATACATAATAATATGTCATTTTATTTATTGTATAAATATATATATATTATAATATATACTTAATAATATATACTAGAATATTAAGAATGTAGAATAATTACAAAAAAATTGTAATATTAAACAACTTGAATCACTTGCTAATGTTAAATACATTAAATGTAATTTATATAACTCATTAAAATTATAGAGTATATATGTTAGAGAGTCGGTTATTTGTGTCAATTCATTTTAAATTTTATTTTATTTTATTTTTAAAAATTTAAAATTTTAAACATTAGTATTATCAGTCTAACATGTAAATTTGAAAATACATTTAATTTCTCACTCAAATTCAGATCTGGTTCTTTTTCCGGCAAGGGTTTCTTCATTTATGTAATTTTCTCTCTTCAGATCTTCTTTTTCCTTAATAGTGATCACCTCATGAGCGACATTAGATTGGGTATTATTGTTTATAAAAAACCACAACACCCTCAGTGCTGTTTACAAGTAAGTATTATAAATAAATTTAACCATACTTATAAGATTCACTCTCTTACATTCTCTCTTAAAATTAAGTTTAGAAATCCATTAGAATTGCATTATAATTTGTTTTTACACATCCTTTTTACTTAAAATTCTCGGTTAACCAAGATCTTAAAGAGTTCTTGATGGGGTGACGAGATTAATCCAGCCATTTCTTTTTTGCCTCTTAAAAGAGGTGGCAGGATTAATACCATCCAAAACTCTTTGAAACAAGGAAGGCATTGCGGGATTAATTCGGCCAATGATTCTCCACCTTTTAGAAAGGGTGGCGAGATTAATCCCGCCGACAACTTTTTGAAATGATGAAGAGTTGGCGAAATTAATTTTCAAGAGTTGTGGAGGGGATTAATCTCGCCACCACTTCCTTATTTTAGAAACTTGTGGCGGGATTTATCCCGTCGACCAATTTATAAAGCAAGGAAGCATTGGCAGGATTAATCCTGCCACCCCTTCGAGATCTCTCTGAAATCTTGGCTAGCTTAAAATTTTAATTAAGGAGGATATGTGAACGGGATAAATCTTTAACAAATTCTAGTGCAATCATAATGGATCTTAAACTCCTAATGTAGTTTCACCAAATGGCACATCATAACACACCATTTCGGAGGTGAATTAACCCCGCCAATGCTTCTCTATCTCTTAAATGGTTGATAGGATTAATCCCGCCCCCAATTTTAGGAGGCGAGAAAACATTGGCAGGATTAATCCCACCGACCTCATCCCCGTCGGAGGAAAATTCGGCGGGATTAATCCTACCGACTCTTCGTCATCGAAAAGAGTCAGCGGCGGGATTAATCATGTCGACTCTTCCTCGCGACAAGTGTTATAGTTCTAACTTGGTGGGTTAACTACATGGGTAAAGATTATGGGATATGTGGGCAAAAAGACTCAAACGTAATTGGGTCATCACGACTAGGGCCCTCTCATAAACACCAATTAGCCCTTTGCCTAGTTGGTATAAGGGGAGAGGGAAAGTTGTGACATTTGGTATTGGAGCCAGTCTTGGGTTTAATTCTCATTAGGAGTTGAACTTTGAGTAAAGTTCACACCACTAAGATTGGCACACTTGTCCTTGCCTAACTAACCCCCTCGATCACATGTGTATAGCTAAGTGGCTATGGGATCACCTCTGGCCCGATTGACATGTGATGCGAGTACAGCCAAGCGGTCACACAATGTGGGATCGCCTTTGAGCTGGGTGCGAGTCAAGCGTGAGTAGAAATGCCTCTGGCTACACCTTTTAGGAGGAAGGGCATGAGTAGAAACGCCTCTAATTGCACCTTTTGGAGGAAGGCATAGTAGCAACCCTTGAGTATGTGGATAAGGGCATTCACTTTCTCCACCCATGCGTAACTGGGTTATCATGACCAGAGTTGGCATAAGGGGAGAGGGTGCCAACTAGGGAGAGAAAGGTTGTGACAACGGGGAAGAGGTCTGTGGGATTAATCCCACCGGCTCTTCATCGTCGGAGAGAGTCAATGGCAGGATTAATCTTGCCGACTCTTCCTCGTTGGAGAGAGTCGTGGACATGATTAATCCCGCCCCCACTTCTATTAATCAAGCATGATAATCTATACTTATACATAATTATATATTATTGCACATGCATATATATTAAGCACCCTCGATTTAGATTTTTTTGCATATTACATAAATAGATATCATAAATGACACAATTATTTATATGCATGACAATATATTTAATACTGGAGATAAAGTTTATCTTCTTCAGAACAATGAGATAGTTGGCACTGGAATTGTGGAAGTTTGAGATGATAATGCATCATGTCACAATATTGCCCAAGGATCTTGTGTATACGTATGGGTGAACACCATTTATAAGCATGTTGAGGTTCTTAGAATGGAATTTGAAGAGGGTTCTTCTGTATTGTGAATGTGAATGAAGTTAAGGCTGACATAGAGAATGTAAAGTCACAAACAAATAATAGTACGAGTTCACTAGATGATGACTTTCCTGTTGTGATGGATGAAGTGATTCTCTTTCTTCATGAGATCAAGGTTGGGAGGGGCATCATCACAACTGTAAATCTAATGGAAGTAGTATCAAAAGAGAAACTAAGGGCCTACTTCATGGGTGTAGTTGTGCCTTCACTAGTGAGAAACGACACCTTCAACATTTATATAATGCTCTCATGAACACGTCTGCACTTGAGGCTACTTGGGAATATAAGAGCATTACACAAAAAACAAATGGCTTTGTTGAGAGTTTGATTCAATTGAGGGATCTAGCTCACATAGTGTACATATGTCCTCAACATCAAAAAAATAATATGGTAAAGGCTGCATGGTTTAAACCACAAAAAAGGCGGCATGAGAAGGAGAGAAAAAGATATAATGGATGCCTAGAGAAAACATGGTCTCCCAATCAAAAAGACCCAGCATGTTTTTAAAATGTTAAATCTATTTAATATAAGTGTATATCAAGAAGCATCAATAAAGTCACGATTAACAAAACTACAAGAGAATGTATGTTTTCTGAAGCTTAAAGCAATTACAAAATTATAAAATATAGTATATTTAATATTCATAATTAATAGTACCAAATTGTTTACTTAACTATGTAAATTTATAAAAAGATATGGAAGATTGACTATATAGGATTTTGTATATTATATATATTATTGCTAGTATAAATTTTTAATTAATGTTATATTTAAATATTAATATTTTAATAACAACATAAATATTTATATAATGTACCTCTCATGTTCTTTAATAATTTTTATATTAATCCATAAAATCTTAAAAATATATATTATATAACTTAATACCTTCTACTTTTATAATGTTATTAATTTTTGGTCGATGAATGGTATAATTTATTAAAAGATAATATAATGTTCTAAAGAATATTTTGTCTTCAAACATATATTTTAAAGAATATTCTTTATTAAATATATATTATTCTAAATAATATTTTTTAATATTAAAAAATGTTAATTAAATAATTAAAATTGCTAATTATTAAGAAATGGGACTGACATTCCATTTTAGTTACAACATGCATTTAGTGGTCAGAGGTAAGGAACCAAAATCTCAAGCTTAAGAATTGGATTGTCCTTGCCAAACTCTCATTGATGAACAATGATCAAGGATGGAAATTCAAATTCAATGTCATGAATGTTATGTTCAACTTTGCCAAAAAAATTATAATCGTATCGAAATCAAATAGGGAGATAATGACTTCAAATCATGGGTATATATAAAATGGATGCATTTTCAAATAATTAAGGAATGCTTGATAATCTATCACAAATTGACAGTCAGTTTGAAGGAAATCGTGAAAGACATAACTATTCAGCTAAAGTAGTTTTTTGATAAAATTCACCAGAAGTCAGCTCATTTATCATGGTATTTATACAATTGTTCAATGTATTGAAGAAGGATAGGAGAGAACTCTTTACATACCACATTCACCAAGTTGCATGCTAATCATGTTAAGGTAAGAAGACCAATTGTAGTTTATGTTAAGCATGACTTGAATTGTTTGTTATTCAGATTTGGAATCAACAAGCATTGTTCCTCCCCCCTCATTTATGTAATGGGCTTCAACATGTTAACATCGTAACTTAAACACATTTTGCATTCAACATAAGTTGAATTTGAGGTTCTCTCCATATGTACCAAATGACGAAATTGAGGAAGTGCCTTTATACCTCAATCTTAATGTTGTCTCAAAAGATAAGCTTGACTTCTACAATGGTATGAATCTTATATGGGGAGTTAAAGGGAAGCAAAGCAAGGAAAAGAGGCTAGAATTTGGCATTGGCCAACATTTTAATGACGATGCATTGAAGCAACAAAGAACTATACATATTAATGATGAACTTCTTCCATTTTTTAATGTAAAATGAGGTTGGAAAAATAAGGTTGTTGTTTTGCGACATCATATGCCTAGGGGCCTTGTTTCCTAGTGTGAGATTTGAGGATGCAGAACCAAATTCGAATGCTTTGGAGAGATTCATGGTTTCTTACAATGCAAACCGACCAAAAAACATTGGTGACACATCAACCTCCACATATGAAGAAGTTGGAATTGCAATTTACAAATTCATAGTTGATGATTTTTCAAAAGGCTTGTCACAAGGGTCAATAGCAATCATAAGTCATAAAACTTCACAAAAACATTTCGAATATAAGAAGAGCTTTTTCTATTTTATGTGACAAATTTCTAATCAAAGATGGTTACATTATTATCATCAATCAAACAGAAATGGTGTGTCTCATGGCTTAACTAAAGTTTAGGCTACTTTAAGAGGTTTGCTTGCTCAACATTGACAAAATTGGTTGAGGATTTGATGGCGTCATTAAGGTATCTTCTCATTCTTATATGAGAAAATATAATTGAACATTGTGCATGTGTTGACTTCTAATTTTTTCTAGACACCTTACATGTCATATTAGAGAATCAAAATCCACATCTACCACTAGACCACAAAAGAAGACATGTCAATGTCAAGGAGCTACCGGAATGACCAATTGAAAAGACACCACCTTCCACCCCACCTCAAAAATTGGGAGCAAAGGCCTCGGTGATATTAACCAATTAAGAATAAGAAGATTCAAGTAATTTTATTTGTATGGTTCTTCAAAATATGTATGATCCATACTTATTGCCTTGCTAAGAATATTCAAGATGAAGTTTTGATAGTCTTTAGCTCTACCAAGAAGACAACAAGTAAGGTTGTTAGTGATAGTGTGTTTGTTGAAAGACTATAAAACAAAGGGTTGCCTTGCTAAGAAAATTTAAAATGAATTTTGACAATCTTTAACCGTACTAAAAAAAAACAACCACTAAGGTTGTTGGTGACACTATGTTCATCGAAATGACACCACCTTTCACTTCACCTTAGAAAACATGAACAAAGGCCTTAAGGATTCCTAAATGTTATATAAAAAGTCAAACAAGAAAATCAATTAAAGTTTTGATATTAAGTAGTTTTGTTAAAAAGATTTAAAATGAAGCTTTAACCGTCGTTAGCCTACTAAAAAAACAATTAGTAAGGTATTGGTAATAATTGTTCATTAAAATCACTATAAGTTATATAATAAAAGTTATTTAATCCCATTCTTTTAAGATTATAAGTTCGTTTTATTTATGACCTAGAATATCCTCACCACGTTACTTATGTTACAGGTACATTTCATTTATGACCTAAATATCCTCACCACGTCATTCTCATGACTTCTAAAATGGCAAACTTAAATTTCAACGTACGGATAGTTGTACACATGTGATGACGTGGCAATATGGACAATGACGAAATTAGACACACTCATTTGATATTACTTCAAATAATGCTAAAATGAAAATCTTGCACCCATGGTTAGTGTTTTATATATACTATTAGAAATGTTAATTTGTCTCCAATACCATATTAATAATATTTGTATAAAAGTGGAATAGTTGATGCAAAAGTCCTTTCTGATTTTTTACCTATAGCCTTCAGAATGCCGAAGATGATAATGTCCAGTGCTTCACTATCACACCGGATGACGGAAATGAAATAAGAAGATTATAGGGGATAACCCACGCACAAAACCTGTTGCTTATATGTATTTGTATTAAGAAGAAAGATACACATACATCTATCCAGTCGGTACATGTTCTACCAGATGCCGGACAGGGACACGTTCGCATGGCAACTCTGGTGGCAGCTTATGCTTAGAACGGGCATCTGGTGCAAGCTAAGTCGGTCTTCGATCGGATGCCGGAGTCGGATGTTATATCCTCGACTGCGATACTGGCTGCTTATACACATAAGAGAAGCTTAAGTGATGTCTTAATCGGGACGATGGAGATGGTTAACGTACTTGAGGAGACCTGTTTTACATCCATATTAAACGCTTGCAGTCACGTTGGGAAAGTTCAAGTCGGTAGATCTTGTTTTCTCTCGATGAGGATGGATTACGGCTTGCACCAACAAGGCAGCACTACTGTTGTACGGTGGACCTCCTGGCGAGAGCGGGGTATATTCTCGATGCCGAGGATCTCCTGAAAAATATGCAGATGCTTTCGATTAAACTTGTCTCCTCGCTAGATGCAAGAGCTTCAGTGATGGTGCTCATGCTGCCAAGCAGGTGATCGATATGTATCCACAACAGGATGCTCCTTACATCTTGCTTGCAAACAGCTAGTAAGCTTAAATAACATTTATCTATATATAATAATTATATACATTTTAATACTATTCATATATCTAAAGAAAAAAGAAGAATAGTCAATGACTTTAAAAGTTTAATGCATCTTAACAAGCTCGTTAGTAACTGTATGTTTATATATAATATGCATACACACACACACACAACTAAATGGTCTTCCTCAATATAAACATATACGGTCTCTATGCATCTATGTATATGTACCCAAGAATAGAAAATACCTCTTTTAATACATTTGTGATGTGTAATATAATCTCCATGTATGTATGTATTGATGTATGTACATATGTGTTATGTGAGTTAGATATATATTATTAATTTCATAATGGAATAATTTTATACAGTCTTTTATCATACTGTTATTGAACTTATATGTGTTCGGTTAATGATATACTTACATAGTGCATGTCGTTTAAAAATAGTTACATAGTACATAGTGCATGTCGTTTAAAAATAGTACATAGTCTCGCTTGTCTTTTAATATAACGGCCAGTTCCTATGTGGAATCTCGCACACGTGTGTGTGTGTGTGTGTCTCTCTCTCTTACTATATATATGTATAGGCCACACACACTTACCCTTCTTAAACAACGGAGCAAGCGATGATAGCACTAGTAGCCTAAGCATACTAGTAGTTTTCATCCTCTTGTTGAATCTACTAAAGAAGCGCAATCAGCCTCTGGCACTCCCCATAGTAGGCCACCTACACTTGTTAGGCAAGTTTCCGCACAAATCTTTACAGGAACTGGCCAAGAAATATGGCGATTTCATGCTGCTCAAGCTGGGCTCTACGAACACACTCGTTGTATCCTCAGAAGCTGCAGCGAGAGAGGTTCTTAAACACACGACCATGTATTCGCGTCGAGGCCTTCGATAACCCTGCAAAGTACTTCGGCTACGATGCATCGGACCTTGTATGGGCTCCGTATGGCGATCACTGGCGCAGCGTCCGGCGCCTTTGCACGTTAGAGCTTCTCACGGCTAAAAGAGTCGGCATGTTCCAGGACGTGAGAAGATCTGAGCTCTCTGTGCTGCTCAAGGAGCTTGTTAAACAGAACACAGTGGCGAACCTCACGCACAAGGTAAACGATTCTTTCTTTACCTCAATCAAGAAAACATGTACTTTGTTGTCAGCAGGTGAAGGATGTTACCTTTAACATTATGCTTAAGGTGGTTTAACAAGAGCTTCGGTGGTGCCGCTGAGGATGAGGAGAAGCTGCGAGCTATGGAGTTTAATGACACTATTACAGAGGCTTTCACGCTTTCCAGCGGAGTACACCTCGGAGATTTCATACCGTGGTTGAAATGGTTGGATCCAGCGCTTCCAAAGATGAAGTCTGTCATGGACAAGCTCGACAAGTTCGTGCAGAGGGAAGTTGATGAGCACCGTCTCAACTCTTCTCGTGCCCACGACAAAGACTTCATGGATGTCATGATCTCTGCAGATGCCACTGACACCACAATCAAAGCATTAACACTGGTACTGTGTGTGTGTGTGTGAGAGAGAGAGAGAGAGAGGTACCGATCACTCATGCCTTAATGATAGGATATGATAGCTGCTGGGACGGACACATCTGCAGTAGTCGTAGAGTGGGCGATATCGGAACTCATGAACAATCCAGAGTTGCTAGAGAGAGCTGTCAAGGAGCTAGACGACGTGGTTGGAAAAGAGCGTGTCTTGAGTGAGAACGACCTTCCAAAGCTCAGTATCTCGAGGCTGTTGTCAAGGAAACGCTCCGTCAACATCCACCAGGTCCGCTATTGTTGCCGCACGAATCAAGGGAGGAGTGCAACCTGGGCGGTATAACAGCACCTGCCACACAAGGCTGATTGTCAACGTATATTCCATTCACAGGAATGGCATGTATTGGAAGGATCCACTCAAGTTTGATCCGGACAGGTTCCTCGATGACACAACCCGGTGGATGTCCAAGGTCAGCACTTCCATATGCTACCGTTTGGTTCGGGAGGCGTGTGTGCCCCGGCATCTTGTTTGGCATGACCACCAGCCTGGTCATCCTCGGGCTTGCTGCACTGCTTTAACTGGGTGATGCCCCATGGAGCTACCAAGCTGGATATGGAAGAGGCGTTTGGATTAACTCTCCCCAGAGCGACTCCTCTCAACCTCATCCCTTCTCCAAGATTGCCAACCCAAGCATACGCCTCCTTGTAGAATGCATGTCTTCTTTAATGCATTATAAATGCTAACGAACTCCTTTGAATCGGGTACATATTATATTTTATGTGTAAGTTCATGGACCCTGTGTAGTAATATGGACTAACCTTTAGTCTTGTTGAACAACCTTTCCCCGAGGACTTGAACAAGATCCTCCTGCCTCAGAACCTCTCTCTCAAGCAACAATTGAGCAATCCTCTCAACACTCTTTCTGTGCTC
The DNA here is from genome assembly GCA_003024785.1 of Selaginella tamariscina. NCBI lineage: Eukaryota > Viridiplantae > Streptophyta > Lycopodiopsida > Selaginellales > Selaginellaceae > Selaginella > Selaginella tamariscina. Next base: position 47,721 of record PUQB01000312.1, on the reverse strand, counting down.
CGATCAAGCCCCGAGTACGTTGGTATGCACTGTGTACAATCTCTTTCACTTCTTGGTCCATAAGTTCACTCGGCCTAAGAAAGTCGGCATCATGGAATGATACCAGCCCAACATTATCGCTGAATCCATACATTCCCACCTGGGAATATGCCATCTTTGTTACCTTCTCGTTTTGTATCCTCCCACCAACACCTGTTTGTAAGTCAGATAAACGTAAATAATCATGGTGTATGTGTGCGTGTGCGTGTGTTCTTGTACATTTTAACTCTATCAACATTTGGAGGAGAGAGAGAGGATATGTCTATCCGAAGATCTAAAATTTGCCCATATATGTCTATGCATAGAGGATACTGTATGTGTATGTGTAAAATCAGGAGGAGCAAACATTACTGACAGAGATATATCTATATATGACGCACAAAAACTCTCCCTATATACACACAACACTTGCCTACCTTTTCAGCTCGACCAAGGCCATGCAAGTGATGTCGAAAAACTGCTCTTTAGTCAAGTCCTCGTTCGAAAGATACTGTGCGAATCCCAGTGCTGCGGTTCCACGTGGAACAATCGTCACCTTTAGTAATGGCTCTGCGTGCGCCAGAAATCCTGCCTACAGCATGTCCGGCCTCATGGTATGCAACTGTTCTTCGTTCTTGCTTGCTTATAACCTTAAAAAGAATGCAGGATTTGAAGCGTATACTATTGTGCGTGCGTGTGTAAAGCTAATATCACCTACTCTATTTACCACGATGCTATACAGTCAGAATTTGATGTACATAGATACATGATAATATACATACACAAGACACATGTATGTATTCATAACATAGTATATTCCGCACGTATATGTATACACACGCATACCCGATGTTTCTTTTCAATGCCACCAATAACCCTATCAACAGCAGCTTCGAACTGCGCCATGGATATCTCGACTTCTCACTTCTCGCAGCAATAAGGGCAGCTTCATTGCATACATTTGCAATCTCTGCACAAAAACCGGTGTAAGAGCCGCAACACGCTGAGAATAGTAGCCAATCTCCTTGTCAAGCTACCACGTAGAGAAATACACTTCCAAATGTATGCACATATCATGCGTCTGTAGTACATACACACACATCAATCTAGTACTACTTTAGTTGAAGTATGTGTGCTGCAACAAGTTTTAGAAACAAAACTATACCTTGAGCTTCTTGAGATGTACATTAAATATCTGCTCCGGCCTTTTATGTCCGGTCTGTCTAGACCAATTTGTCTGTCGAATCTTCCAGGCCTTAGTAAAGCCTTGTCGAGAATATCCGGCCTGTTTGTCCCAGCTGTTGTTGCAAATCCGTTCATTTCAACTAGAGTTGATTCAGTGTGTTGTCTCCCTCAGCATGTCCTCACCAAATCCTACATCAAATGTGCTCAGTCAGGCTCTCTCTCTCTCTCTCTCTCTCTCTCTTCTCTCTCTCTCTCTCTCTCTCTCTCTCTCTCTCTTCACACACACACACACACACACACACACACACACACACACACCACACACACACGATGTATTGCATCATTTCGTCTATGAAGATGATACTCGGTGCCTCACGACGTGCTTCAGAATAAATCCCTTACTCTCGCAGGTCCGACACCCACGAACATTTCTCTGAAGTCAGAACCACATGTGGATAGAAATGGTACCTGCTTCACCTGCAGTTAACATAATAACAATGTGTGTTAGTTAGTAATAAGTTATACTTGACCTGCAGTTGCTTTTGCTAAGAGAGTTTTGCCGGTTCCTGGGGGCCAACCATCTTAGCTCCAGCTCTTGATACTTATTTGGATTCTTCAGGAAGTGCACAAACTCCATCACCTCTTGTTTTGCTTCATCGCACCAGCTTCATCCTTGAATGTTACCTGTAAAACGGAATGACAATTTAGAGTCGTATGAATGCAATGATTGCAATCGTACCTATACATAAATATGAGTATAACGAGGTGAGTAATTAACTACCGTCTGGATGCCTTATCTTTCAAATTGTGGTCCACTTGGTACATTAGCCTTTCCCATGGTAAGATTGTCCGTTCACTGTGCTTTTCCGGGTACATTAACCATCTCCAAGTGGAATATGCGAGCCATCCGATAATAAGCAAAGTTGGAAGAAAACTTGTGAACTCTTGCCGCCAACTCAACTGAAGGACAATACGTTGTTACGTGCACTCTGTGTGTGTGTGTCCACGTATTTATGATCAACTATATTATATGTCTGCATGTCAAGATCCAAGTAACCATATGTCTGCATATCTAGGACCCAAGTAACTATGTAACTATTCTATGACCGGGGATGTCACATAAACATATATATAGTTTTAAAAAAACCCTGTATACAAAACTAATATATAAAACTACCCCCCTTTCTTTAATTACATAAATAAAATAATACAAAAAGTACCCCTCTCTTACATTCATAGTGCATGACGATTTTGCTTGCAATCTTTAATTCTATAAAAAGAAAAAGATTATATGTATATTATATATTAATGATAATTATATACCTTTCTTCTTTGTCAAATTGATTAAATCGTTCTTCATCTTCTCGTAGCAAAATATAATACTTCTTGTTGTCATCAAACTTAAGATGAATTAAGCTTATGACACTATCCAAGGACACTAACATGTTGTCAGGTAAGTCATAAGTCTAGCGAGTAGTGCCTTTCTTACACCGACCTGTTTATACCTGCTAATTTAACTCCATTTTATAAGTAGGTCGATTACTCAAGTCAATTGGATCTCGTGTTTCTCTCTATGCATTCTTACATTCATCCTCATATTAGAACACGACCAAGATACCAGCAACTTTTGAGACGTCGGGATGATTTGATTGTTGTGCACTAGGTCTTGTTTCAAATAGTACTACACAATTCGATCCGGTACAAGTGATGTTGCATCATTTAGCTTTGTAGTTGACTAACAACGTAATAATTCTTCACCTTGGTCAACCTGTCCTTTGACATCCATGGATTTCCATTCAATTGGCTAACTAATGTGCCTTTGCATACTTCCTTGCATCGACTAAACATTTCTTACCACTCTATGTTGTCTGTGTTCATTTAGAAGGTTTCTTCATTTACGAGCTCATGAAAATACTGTCTCGACTCCAAGTAAGCTGCTCTATTCTCATCAACTTCTTCAAGTTGTGTGTTTATATCATTTGCCTCAAGTTTCACCCACGGTTGTCTGTCTCATCACTCACATTTTCTTTCATTTCTTTAACATGTTCTGATTTGAACCAATCCTCTATTTCCCATGGTTGATCCCACTGAGCATTAGTACTTATAATTCCAATAGACTTTTAGAAGCTCTTGGACCTTGTGCAACCCTTCAAGCCAAGCAGTAATAACTATGTCATCTGTAGAAACCACTGCATAATCACCAAGAATACATACCACCACATTGCCTTCATTGTCAACCTTTCTTTCAAGTTGCATCCATATGTTTTCTTGTTTTAAATGTGCAACTGGAAAGATAGAGTTTCATTGGCTTGAAACTCAAATAATCTATTTAATTGCACTTGCCATGTCTATCAAATCTTGTCCATCGTAACATCTCTCATTACACACCATGCCACCAACTTTAGAAGAAGTTTTCACAAACATCTGAACCAGTTTCTCCAAGTGGAATTGGGTAAACAAGACAAAATCTCTAAAAAACCTCACTAAAAGCACACAAAAGTGACATGACATTTGGATATCTAAAAAAGTCTCCCAACTGATGAAATTTTTCCCTAACATGTGAATACCATGATTCTTGAAGTTCAAATAAAAATTTAAAATAATCACATATTTTTTACCTAAAGAAAAAGCTCACAGTTCCAACTGTTTTAATACGTGCCCAAAGATCCATATGTGGTGCACAAAGGAGATGTGTCTCACAATACCCCTGTGACGAGCCAAGGCATCGTCACTTACCCTTGAGGAATCACCTCAACCCCTTTAGGGCGACAAGGGGTACCCTAAACCACGACTAACCCTTAAGGGTTGAGTGGCTAAGTCATACCCTAGACTAGGGCTAATACTTAGTGAGGACACGAGTGTGCGCCGTAGGCGAACACGATTGTTCTGCTAAGCAAACTCCCTAAGGCTATGTTTGGATAACCCTAAGTACATGACCTTGCGAGTGTTTCACGAAAAGGCTCTTACTAACAAGCTTAGGTTGTTAAACCCTAGATTCTAAGGAAACACTCTTTTAGCCAAGTGTGCCTAAGCAACCTAGTTATGAGACCTAACCTCCCTTGAGCAAATGCCCAAGGCTTAGCACCTAGTGCAAGCACAAAGCATCCCGTTTGCCAGAGTATCCAACCCCTTAGCGACAAGCCCATGACATAACCCCAAAGGGCGTGCCTCGAGCGTTGTACTGTGTGACGTCTAGCCCAGTGTCACATCTCCATGTGACACTGTCTTCCACAATGTGGGCTATCTGCCATAGCCCTTAGATTCAAGAGTTGCACTAAGTGCCACAAACATGGCTCCTAAATGCCAACTCTAGAACCCCTTAGTGAACCTCAGGAACTGGTTATGTGAACTCGTCAAACAAGATCCCACGCCCATGGTTGGACAAGGACACGAATGTGCTTTTCTTGGCCATGAGTGCTACACCTAGCTTGACGTGGAGGAGGAGGAGGCTGGAGATAAGCCTTAACCTTTGCCTCTTGGAATGTGCATTCTGACAAGACCTCCCAGGCTTGGATTCGTCAACGTTAAGGGTAAGCTACCCCAAAGGTGGGACATACCCCTGTCATTTGGAAGTTAGGCGGCACAACAAAGGGTTGTGCCTTGATGACATAAGCTAGAGCTTGCACCGAGAGAAGAGTAACAAGCTCAGTCATGAACCCAGGAACCCTCACTCCTACATACTCTACCTTATTTATGTGACAGAGCCCCCCCCGCCCCCTGTTTTCCTGTTTACTTAAGTGGGCTGGCACGGAATCTCATTCCCAAAGGGAATATACTTGGTGAGTTATCTATCGACCCCTAAATCCTAACGTGTCAAACCTAGGGGTATTTTAAACATATCCGACATGCCGAACTCATCGGAAATAACCATTAATTCAACCAAGACACGGAAATAAGGGTAAGAGTTTTTTAGAAGGTAAGTGCTACCTTTGCTTAGAGTTTTTCACGATATTTAAGGACAACCGGCCAGACTATCCCTAAACACCTAAGTGCACTAAGCGGGCTGTTTCTCACTACATCTAGGGCTTGTCAACATAGTATATTAGGTAACAACAATCAACGTCCAAAGTAAAGGGTCGAGTCATAGTAAAAACTATGACAATGGTTAACTGAAATCTAGCATTCTCATTGTTTTCGCATATAGAATTTGCTCCTTATGGGTCATGTAATCAACTCGCATGCCAAACTTTCCCACTCGTAAACCTCGTTGATTTCCACTTTTTTTCTCTCTATGAACTCTATTACTAAAGTCTACTTCCTTAGCAATGCTTATGCACTTTCCACATGTTTGATTTTCAAAACCATCAATATCTACACGCAAACAATCCTATGCCTAAAGCAACCATTAATATCAACATGCATAGGACCAACATCAAAACTTGCTTTTAGGTAGGGCTCTGCATACCATTCATGCCCAAGCTTTGAATCATCAAGAAAAGGACGGAGATCAACTACTTCTAAACCAATCGTTTTTTTTAGCATTAGCAAAGCGAATGTGAGTTTCCTTTTCAACTTGTTTATATATGAGCTCTTGATTTTAGTAATGGCTAAATTTCGTGATCCATTGAACACAAAATGCTTCCCACTAAGCTCATCAATAGTAATGGCTAAATTTCGTGATCCATTGAACACAAAATGCTTCCCACTAAGCTCATCAAACTCACTATCGACTATTGCTTGTCTAAGTTTTGCATAAGTACATTCCTTTTTTCACTTGAACAAATCCAATTAAATTTTTATTTTCACCTTCATGTAAATAAATGTAAATCTTTCTTTCCATTTTAAATTACCTTCCAGTCCTATTGATTACATTTTGAGATGGAGATTAACCCTAATAGAGATGTCGATTAACCTTAGCCTTTCCTAATAAATTTACAAAGAAAACCCTAAATATTAACCTCCCTATATACATAACTTAACATATTTACATTATTGTTTGTATACGTACAATCTAAGGGGATTTTCTAGCCCTTGTGTATGTGCAAGTGTAGTAACCCTAATAATTTATGTGACATCCCTAGGGTTAAAATTAGGTTAAAAGGCACAAAAATAGCATGGCCTTTTTGTATATAAGAAATATTCCTTGGGTTTAATTGAAGGCCTACATTATATATCATGACCATGTGAAACTAGAACATTTATGTTTATAAGTTGTGAATGAACAAGAAGAGTTAGACTAAGTAGTTCAAGTAAAAGATGAACAAATAAAAAATCTACACCTCTCCAAGTGCTTAAGCTATTTGAATTACATTTTTCAATGATGTAGGACAATGTTTATAAACTTGAACGTAAGTAGCACTAAGCTTTATAATATAAGTCTTTCTTTAAAATCTCAAACATATTCATATCAATACAAGTAAGATGGTTTTTGGAAATGCACATCAAAATGTGGCATCCTATATAATAAAAAAGGGTTTCTCTATCTCTGAGTACCTTTTCAATAAGATTATTTATGTGCTATATGGGATAATATATGACATCACCACACTATTCAAAGGTAGAACAATTATTATGAAATGCTACCTTCATTTGCTTTGTTAAATGATGTGAGACTCAAAAATTCATGAGATGCATAAAAGGCACACCACTCCTTGAGCTAGCATATCCAAATAGCTTACAACACAAATATTGACAATGAATAGAGCCTTAATTGGTACAGTATTTGTGTATCAATTCAATGTCAAATGTAAGAAAACCCTTCATTATTCATAACAAGGTCCAAAGCAAAGTATTCTACAAAAAATTGTGGATTGTGTTTCATTGCATATATAAAGAGTGTGAAGCAATGCATGTACAATGCCATTGGTAACACACATACAACGATAGCTTGACCACTTTCCATATTCAAACTTTAACCACCAAAAGCTCATTGGTAAATTTTCCTCAATTCTATTCTAGAGAAAGGCAAACCATAGTTTTCAAGCTCCTTTGCACATGTATTGGTCACCAAGTCAATCATTTCCTTTGATAATATCATACATATGCCACCTCCAATCATCTTTTGTCATGTTTCCATGTGTTGCATTAATTCTTCCTTAAGTTGCAACTATATGATACTAGGTTGGAAGAGCTTTGTGATGAATGTACTAATATTCTAACAATCCTACAGTTGCTCTCCAACATGTGCTCTAACCACGATTGCATCATATGTATGATCTATTATGTGGTATGCAGATTGTGTACTAAAAAGTGCCACACTATACTATTTGGCAATCCAAAATCAACTCCAGCTAGCCACTACATCTTTCTTCTTCCTTGCACTCACTTATCATATTGTGGGATGCGTAAGTGTGATAAAATGTTACACATTATGAATATAAGTTGAATATGAAATAAGTATAATTAAAAGTAAGGTTCAAATAAATGTAAATTTAGTTAAGGTTGCCTTAAATAATTCAGAATAGTGGTGAATTGGGTGACCATGCTAAACTATTGGGTTAGATGACCTTGCTAAACTGCTTGTGGCACCAAAGAGATCTAGAATAACACTTATAACTATTTATTTAACGGTAAGCACATGAATATTTACAGTTTAAGGAGCTAGTTGCATTTAACTCACACTTTTACAAATGGTGTGACACTTAGTCTATCTCACTTTCTTCGATAAAAAAACTGGGGAGGGGGCTTCATCCAAAAAAATTAAGTAAAATAGGTGTGGCAAATGTACTAGTGTCTTAAAAAAGAACACACTATTTTCCCCCACTAGCATAAACTTAGCTTGTGTTGTTAAAGCAAACCTTTGGTGCCACCCTAATTACATCACATTTTAAGGAACCTACCCTTAAATGGCAAATATTAATTGATGTGTCTGAATATGTCACATTTAAAGAGTTAACCAAACTTCTTTCATTCAATAATTTGTTTGCACATCTAAAAAGTCTTGTCCAAGTACACGTTTTGCCGTTATGGCTGCCTCATCCATTCAAGATCGACATACATCATGACTCACAAAAATTGTCCGTGCTATGGTCAACTATAGAGTGTGATTACTCATTAGTTAGGTTTTTAACATGAGTTAGTTTTTTTAAAGTTCATAGTGAAGAATTCTAAAGCTGGTAACATAGTGAACCACACTTTAAGGCACCAAGTGACAATATTCAAAATTTTTTTTTGTAGAAACACATAAGTGTAGAAAATTCTTTTCTTTTAATTATGGTGAAAAGTTTGAAGAAGCAAGTATGGGACATGGTAGAGTCATCCTTTATTAAACAATAATGAAGAATTGTCAACAAGGCTCATACATAATTTGGAGATAAAGATTAATGAGAGGTTGGTGCAATTTGATAAGGTTCAAAGAAGTGCTACATGACCAACAATGGAGGCTAGAGGAGTAGAAAAAGCATATGTAATAGAACGAATAAGATTAGAAGCCCTAGAGTCACTAAATCCAACATGATATTATGGATGAAATGAGCAAACATTTGGTACATCCCATTGAAGAAAACATAACATGCTTCATAAACAAGATGGAAGACCATGGCTTTTGATGTGAAAAATGACTTGTCATATGCTATAGTTGGAGAAGACAAGGGAGATTCCCAACTGATGTAGCAATAGTCAGAGATGCATTTCACTTGGAAACACAATAGGAGCATATGTGAGAGTTGTTAAAGTTGAAGACACCTTCGCCTTTAAGAACCAGTCTTCAAATCGACTTTTGGTTTCCAAGAATTATTCTTGATTATAACAAAATCAAATTTTCATTATTTTCTACATCAAAACAATCTAATTGTTCTAGAACTTTTACATTTTCCTTGTTTTAAAACTATCACTCTATTTTCTTCTTAATGGCCACGACTAAGTCACCAACATGCATACATTTTATAAATGTATGTTGAATTTTTATATATGATATTCACAAAATAGTATAAGAGGTGGAATACACCCCCCGCCCCCCTCTCTCTCTCTATATATATACACACTTCTTGAAGCATGATTACTATTGATATGTTGTTTCTTGTACCATATGCAACTCTCTCTCTCACACACACACGAACACACATACACATTTGTGATACCTTTCCACATGACTAAATTCATATATATATATATATATATATATATATATATATAGATATGATATTCCCATATAAAATCATATGTGTACGCTGTCTTGTTAACTATTTTTTAGTGGGATGATGTCCGCCATATGATCTTTGATCAAAGTTTTTGAGCGGTTACAAGCTCGCTACATATGCATAAACAAATCACAACCATCAAAGTTAGTAAGCTTTACTAGCCATACATTTTATCTAATGTCATAGATGCTCTTGCTTGAGATGTGTGGCTAGATGCGTTTGAAGGAACATGCTTTAGACTAGGGTTAGGATATAATAGTTGCCTAGAAGGTGCAACCATGGACTATTCAACACTTGAATACAACTTATTAGTGTGGGTTAAGAAAATTCAAGTAAATCTTTGTTTTACATTATTCACTGTGAAGTCATTGCGACATGGCACACTGTAAGTGGCAAGTGGGTATGGGGCATTTAGGTCCAAGTCATCACTACATGGCACATTGTAAGTGGCAAGTGGGTACATGGCATTTAAGTTGAGCAACATAACATACACTACATTGGCAAGGTAATTCAGAGCTTATGAGGTATGTGCATTAAAAAATTGAAGCATCTTCATTCATGGACAAATGCATTTTGCCCATTGGCCAATTGCAATTTGTAATAGGGCCTCTTATAAAGTAATGCTTTGACAAGAGTTTGAGCTCATTCCATCTACACACGTTGTGCTAGCTTTGATCATCTACCATCTCAATTTAAGTAGGTCATGTTGCTAGTTTCTCTAGTTGATTTAGAAAAAAAAATTAATTGCTCTATGCTTTTGCAAAGTGATGAATATACATCAGCATTTTTTAGTAGTATTTGATTGATAGTGTTCTTTTATGGTGGCTCCAAATGAGACTTTGGCACCATCGACACAGAACTAACTATGCACACGCCCCTTGTTCACAAGAATCCTCTACTATCATCCATGAAGCATGCCATCCTTTCATGTGGCCACAAATACTCCACCATCTTGGGTGCATGCATACTCCGGAGTTCAAGGTAGCTGCACTTGTTCTAACTTTCATCAACCATGGTATGGCTTTTATGTCAAAGGTTAGGAACCAATCTGAAAAAAAACCTTTGTTGTGAATTGTTAGACCTATGCGAACAATAACCGTCAACTTGGCCCATAGGTTCACTAATGTCACCATGCTTTTTGCACAACCAGTTAATTGTTGGCTGCTGAATCTAGGTTGAAAATTTTTAGTGAAGTAGAGTGTTAGTTTTATTTTTGCTCCAAAAATTTACTTTGTCATTTTTCCTTGATCATGTGAAAAATCATGAACCATGGGACACAAATAGCTGAAAGTGAAGAAGACAAACTAATGCTAAGTCCATGCATTTGGGCCGAACTCTTTAAGTGGAAGCGATCATAGGCAACCGCATTGATGGTGGAACAAAAAGTAGAAGGGGATGCAGACAACTGGAGAAGTTATGGGCGTAGAATGGAAGGGAACAACCAACCTTGTAGGAGGTCACGGTCAGGAGATCAAAGTCGAAGGTCCTATTCCTAGGAGCGGTAGCCCTACTGACCTAGGTACGATGATAGGGAGAGGTAGTCAAAACGCAAGGAGATGACGTGTGCACTATGCGATGGCTAGCCTAGCACCCACTCTATCAGTGCTCCTAGGTATCATTAATCAAACCCATGCTGGAAGCGCAAGCATCCGGCATTGTAAGGGCGGTGAACGGACACCCCACCAGCTAGACACCAATCCCTAACCATAGGCAAACCAGGTAGTAATGCTAGGGTGGGACGGCGGGACAAACACGACACCATGCCTCCTAACGGAGAAATAAGGTCCGCAGTGTGTAGAACTAGGGGAATAGGAATGCACCACGAGAAGGAACGAGCAGCAAAACCCTCAGTTGTGAGGTTAATGGGTGAGGAAGCAAACTGACATACCAATCACTCCAAGACCAGCAAAGCCCAGCCAGAGCCAAGGGTTTGAGGGGAACAGTAAGGAGGCGGAGACACCATGCCTTCAGCAAAGAAGAGGCTAAGGCAATCAATAGGACAAGAAGCGCCACTCCGTCTAACCACGCTATGTGGGGCTCAGCCACAAGGATTAGCTAGGCCCCGGCCAAGAGTCACTGCAACCATAGTGGACAATGTACCAACCATTTCGGATAGAATGGCAGGTTGCATAGTCAACAATGTGATTATAAATGGTGCATCGGCAATGAACATCATGTCAACAAAACTCCATCATGAGCTGAATATGCCAACCTCGGAGCCCACTCCTTCAAGTGCACATGGCAACAAGCTATGGTAAAACCCAAGGGTATCTAAGGGCAATGGAAGTCAAAATCCAAGCTGTCCAATTTTGGATAAATGTCGTTGTCCTTGACATGCACACCGAAGGGGGATTCGACTACTTCTTGCACCTTTGGCTCAAGGACGCGAAGGTGCAGCACAACTGGGAGCCCAATAAATAAGATTTCACACTAGGAGAGGACTGAGGTTTGTGTTTCAAGGCAAGTCCAGGCACCTGTGCAATGAGTTAAAACACTAGAACACTATGCCCCAAACAGCCGGAGGATTGGACAACGACGAAACGGCAGCCTTCTACACCCATCCATCAGGTTCGAGCCGCGTAAAGCAGGTGGACCCCCACCAAGGCAAACACCGCACTGGCAGAACAAGGGTTGCAAGGGGAATGCCCGAAGCTCAAAACAATATGAACACAATGCGGGAGCTCAAGGACCGGATCATTGACCACCTTCCAATTCCAAAGGAGCCACTTGTACGCACCACATCCGGACGACAATGCCACCTAACTGGGCCTGATCCAAACCCGGTAGTGGACTCAACCAACAATCTCGTACCAGCCCCAGCCTCAATCGAAAATACCCACAGCCACAGCTGATCAGAGATCAGCTTTGGAAGCTAGGGGGAGAAGAGCCCTCTATTAGTAGTAAGGCACAAAGTCTCGGAAGTGGGATAGCGTGGGGATTGGCGGCGAAAGATCTCGGTAGGGAGGGACCAACCAGTAAGGCCCTATAGTTAAGACTAGGTGGGCTCTACCAGATGTCATTAGCGGCAATGGTAGACAAGCACTGCGACAGACAACTGATAGTAATTGCTTTGGGTCGAATCAATCCAGATGGAGCTTAGGACCAAGGCACCCCAGGGCAAGGCAGCTGCCACGACAGGGAACCCCCCAAGGAAGCATAGTAGGAAGGACGATGTGGCCGAGAGAAAGACCTCCACACGTGTGGCCAACTCACAGGGTCACATGGTCCACGAGGATGGACCGCACGCATGAGGCGCAACTACAAGGCAATGATGGTTGCATGGCGCGATCATTGCAAATTTGGGTGCATGGACATTTGCGCTAGTCACCTCAAAGACATTATGAGGGTTGCCACTGGCTGACCCACTATATAAGCAGGAAGGCTGGTAGTGGATTGGGTCCTTCTAATTAGTATTCTTCTTTTTATCTTGCGCCACCTTCTTTGGGGCCACACTGTATCCGGCCATGCAATATAATATCTCTAGATTCCTTCTATCCCCCATCTCTCCTTATTACTCTCCTCTTGCTCCACTCCCAGCCCAATGCAATACCATCAAGGGGGCAACAGCCTTGCACGTAGTGGAATTCCTATACACTTATACATTGGCCGACATCATGAAAGAAATGACAGACAATATAAAGGAGAAGGAAGACCTTCAAGGTCAAATGGGAAGGAATAATCAATATAATTAGGAAATGATAAATAAGGACTACATGGTAGGAAGTTCCTTCCTAAGTTTTATACATGTGGTGAAATGGGCCATATCTTTAAAAATTGCCCTAAACAAAATATACAACCTTCTACATCCAAAGTGAACAACCTATAACACAACTAGTTGAAATAGAGAAGGGGAAAGAAGAGTATCTACCAGATGTAAGAGCAGTTACAGTTTTTTAAAGGAAGGAGGAGTATTCTCTCAATGGAGAAGGTAATATTTTTGAAGAGAAATTGAGCCCGTTTTAGGTAAATACAAAAGAGAATCAGCAAAATTCTGACCAAAAAGGTCAGTTTAATAATGAATTACATGATTCCCTATTATATATTATAGACATAGATAAACAATGTTTTCAATTTTCACCATTATATGGTGAGGTAATGAAACAAATGTATTATCAAGTTATAAATCAAGAGGTTAAAGTTACACTGGGACAATTAATACATGGTACAGGAGACAATACCTTCTGATGAAGGAAATAATGTCTATAAAGTTGATAAGGAAGTATATTATGAAGATGATTATAATGGACATGTTCCTTATATCACAGTTTATGTGGGGAGAAACAAATTAAAAAGGGTGTTTATTGATGGAGGTTCATAAGTGAATTTTATTGAAGAAAAGGAATGTAAAAGAATGAGTTTAGGATTTATACAACCTGCTTATTTAATCTTAAAATGGTTGATCAATAAAGTGTAAAGCCAATAGATATAGTGAGGGCATATCTGAAAGGATTTAAGTACAAAATATCCTTAATAGTCCTTCTAATGGAAGAACATGAATCAACATATACTATGTTGTTGGGCCAACCTTGGCTCAAAATTGCCCAGGTAGTGCAAGATTGGGGTTTGTTAAATAGGAAACCAGGAAAACCTCACCTTTTCCTGTTTAACGGTTTTCTTTTCTCTCAACCTTTAAGAAAGGCTATACACTTTCTTTACATCAACACTCCACATATACATATATTAAAACGCCTTCTCTAAAAGCCACAATGACTGGTCTCCGAAGTCAAGGGCAAGAACGGATTTTGGTTATTGCCTTGTTAAATCCATTCATTGAGAGTATACATATCATACACACAAGATCTTATAATATGCACCTTCATTACTAACATGAATACAAGAGAACAAAGTGTGGAGACTCTCTCTCTCCTACTAGAACTTTTTGTGGAAACCCCTTCTCCGTTGCCCTAACTACCTCTTAACTACCCTTTCCTCTCGCCACGTCATTCTTTTCTTTACTCACATTTTCCTCTCGGTAAGGATTTTCCTCCTTCACAACCTTTCCTTCCATGCTTATTACAGACCTTTCTTTCCACAGTAAGATGTCCTATGCTCCTAATATTTTACCTTTAACAGGGTTCAAGAAAAATGGCAGTAGGACAAGGTGATACAAAGGTTGATATCTATACTCGTGCTAAACAATACATATTAGCAAAGGAGAATAGACCAATTGCATTACAAGGTTATGATTGGATGCAAGGCTTGGATAATCAGGAAGAGAAAGAGTATCTCTCGAAAGGAACAGGAAGAGGATAAACTGGGGTTATAAAAAAAAATTTATAAGTCTGTTCCTTATGAAATTAATTTGCAGGAACAACCTGCAGATTATACTCATATTTATATTATCAATCCTTTAGAGCAAGTCAATATAGGAATAGAGAAGGAACCTAAGATATTATCCATAGCTCAAGGGTTAGATGTTGATTTTCAAGAGAAAGGATTAAAAATGCTGGAAAGGTATAAGGATGTATTTGCATGGTCATATTAGGACCTAAAAAGAATACCTCCAGAGTTATGTATGCATACTATTCAATTGCTTTCGAGATCCCAACTGGTGAAACAAAGTGCATATAGGATGAATTTAAATTATGCAAAGTTAATGAAAAAGGAAATTGCTAAGCTTATAAAAGTAGAATTATATATATCCTCTATAGTGGCTATCACACTTGTCATTGTTTCCTAAAAAGAATGGAAAGTTAAGAGTTTGTGTAAACTACAAAAAGTTGAATGATGTTATAAAAGAACACATTTTCTTTTCCTTTTACAGAGGAAATGCTTGATAATGTAATAGGACACAAAATGTATTTCTTTATGGATGGATTTTCAAAATATAACTAAGTTATAATAGTTCCAGAAAATCAATATAAAACAACTTTTATAAGTCTGTGGGCTGCATATGCGTATAGAGTTATGTCATTTGGCTTATGCAATGTGGCCCTTGGTAAATTAAAACAATGCCACATAATTAATTATTACTACCACTGTGTTTTTCCACTATAATGGTTAATTGAATTAAAAATAATAATTATAAATGCACAATTTTTATTTAACCGGTTACTAAATAGGTTTTTACGAATGTATGTTACACATAATGTATATAATAAAGGTGCACCTACTCAATATGTTTAATTAAAAAAATATGTTAAATCCCTAATTCTTTAGTCACTCCATTATTATTTTCTGATATGAAATCATTGGTTATAGTTTATTAATGTCTCTTTATATATATATATATATATATATAATATACACACATATATATATACACAAACATGTGAATTTGTAGAGAGAGAAAGATCTTTTAGTTATTACATACTCTACATGTGATATTATATATATATATATATATTATACATATATAATATAATAGTTGTGTACAGACACACACACACATATATGTCTATTTATACATAAGAATTATTTATTTTAATTATTTATTAATTATACTTATAAGGAAATCTTTTCTCTCTAACTCTCTCTCTCTCTATATATATAAATATATAAATTTCTATATACATACATATGTAAAGTAATGTTATACATGTATATGTATATAAATATAACATTGTACATGTTTTTATTAATCTCTTACAAAACTCATGTCATTTTTAATAGTACATGAATGAAACAATATTAATTATACAAAAGAGAGACATACATGTTTATGTATATGTGTTATATACGAGAAATTCTCAAAAGACTATGCATATTATCCATATTAATATTTACTTATTAAAAATATAAAACCTAATTAATTAATCTTGATACAAAACTTAATTAATTAATCTTGATACACGTGTTATTAAATTATGTCCGGTAACCATACAACTGCACAAAATTGCCCGGTTATTTGGCTATCATTGAAAAAAGCCTCATAAGTGCCGCCACATATATTATAAATAATAAATAACTAACAAGTGGAAAAACAAACCCATGGTAAAATAAATAATTTCTTTTAATTATATTGATTGAGATAATTAACCACTCACTAGTGAAAAATGGGCAGTGAGTGAAAAATGGGCCTAAGTAAACTTTGATTGTTAATGAAATTATAAAATAAATCTTAAACATTTGAGATTTTTAAATTACATCTACATAAAAATTCTTATCATATTTAAGTAGATTTGTAAGTTTTTTATACATAAGCAAAAATAATTGTAAAAATATTAAACTATTTAAAATCTAATACACTATTTTTATTTTATTTTTTAAGTCAGTAGTATTAAACCTCAGCAACCTTAATTAAACATTAAAAATAAAATAAAATAAAATCTTACCATACATAAATAAATTTGAACTTTAATTTGTAAATAAAATGTATCATATGAAGTTATTGCATAAAATTTGTATAAGGGTTTAGGTTTGAATATTCTTACATCTCAAAGAATATTCTTCACTTCAAACAAAACATATACATTTCCTTCGGACCTCGATCGAGCTCTGGCCGGCATATATATTATTACATGTACATGCAAATTAAAATTATTATCTGGAATAATAAAATCACACAAGTAATGAGAATTATACATGACATTGTCCAGTGTGATATTTAATGCATTGTAAATATTTAAATTTGGCTATTCCTAAGTTAATATGCATGCACGTGTTTTCTAATTATTCATATATATCTGGTCACCACACATGCACATGCGCACGCACACACATACACACATGGATGCACCAGCTAATTGTCTCGTGCTGGTTGGCAGAAACATCCATATCATAATATACAGTGTGTTCAGTAGGCAGCTTAAGTGTGATATTAGCACTCCTAAGAGCCACAAATCATTCTTGTCCAGTAATCCTTCCACTTATCTGCACAACACATACCACGTTCTACATATAATACATGCATGCAGCTATATCAAGGCATTTATCACGCCAACACATTACATGTATCACAGCATTGCAGATAAACATTCGAATAGACAATCAACATCTATCAAGAACACACACGAAATAGAATGTACAGGAACTCCACCACGGCCCGCTAGCCACGCCTCTCTCTCTCCCACACACACACACACACACCTGTTCCGTCACCATCAAGTTGCCAGCCTCTTCTAAGATCTGTACACAAACCGTTTCTCAAGCACCATTCGTCTATCTCCACCAGCACCTTGGCACCCGATTGAAGAACCACCTGTAATGTCCGTTAGGAACCACACACACACAACGTGAATTATATTGCAACTCACGTTTTTTAAGTTTCCGTTCACGTTTCCACCCTGTTATGAATAGGGTCTCGGCGAAAAGGAGGCTCCGGCTCAGGAGGCTTCATATTATTCTAGTATATTCGCGGATATTCTAGGGTTATTCTAGCATATTCTAGCATATTCTCAAGAATATTCTAGAATATATAAGTTTTTTTAATATGCCGACTGGTTTAATATACGCCGACTGGCTTAATATATGCCCACTGGCTTAATAAACATTATCCTAAACCCTAAACCATTTATCCTTGTAGCACCGGTGGGTCATGAACTCTGTTGCAATTCACCAGCAAACGGTGGACCTCCATGTCACTGAGCGATCGCCTTTGTAGAAAATATGTGACTTCCGGGTTCAAGCCAAGCACACGGCTATAGACGAAGTACATGTGTACACATGGGCTCCAACTTTTGCTCTTCTGAAATGTAGAACAACTGCATGAAGGATTAAGTATTAATAGTCACCTTTGCAGAGTCATTTCCTGCCGACACAACGAAAGCCTCCTTCCGTCCTCTAGCTGTCACTTCAACATTTCGCACACAACCTAAAAACGTCTTGGCCTTGCGGAAATTCTTCTCTTGTTCCTTAGACATTTTTGTTGGAGTCCGAACCATACGTCCTTCGAAAGGTGGAATTGTTGTAGATCCAGCTCCACGTGGTGGCGATGGTGTTTTGTCCTTCTGACCCTCATCTACTCTTCCTGCCATCCCCTGTAAACCTTCCAGAACAAAGCCTGCATCCTGTAGTTCTCTGACCTCCTCACTTGTCAGCTTCGTTTCCTTGAGCACAGGCCAAACCGTTGGTGGTGTTGGAATACGTGACCGAAGAATTTTGCCGTTTGGCCGCGTGAAACACCCTGAATCTTTTGGGCAGAACCACATCATCTGTTGTACATACTCCTCATTCCCCAAGGCATCAATGTACATTCGTTTTCCATAGAATCCTGGTGCTGGCACTCTGCTTGGATAACCGATTGGTTTTCCACACAGAGCAGTTCCTTCCTGATTCATCCCCAAACACTTAACCTTACTGGATGCTCCGATTCGTCTGATGGCCCACTCTGTTTGAGCAATCTCTCTCTCCGAAACCTCTTCGAACCTTAACCTCTTTCTCCTGTTGTTTTGGACCACCCGCTCTGTGTACTCTACATCATGTCTGTGTGAACGTCGAGCATCAGACTGTTCTGTTCCTGTGACTGTTCTCCTAACAGTTTGCACTCGAACGTTAGTGGTACACGTGAACTCCGGGCTGGTCAAGTGTTCCTCGCCTTCCACCAGATTAATAATTGTTGATGGAGATACACTTTTCCCCTCAGAGAGTTTGCGTTGCACTCGTTTCAACAGAGTTTCCTTCGAAGGCCCTGACCCTGTATACCTCCCTTCTATTGCCGCTTTCACCTTCGCACTCTGCATAACTGCATCGGTGAGGTCTAACATTGTCGCCTCCAGCAGTGGTACTCTTTTGGCCAATCTTGCTCTTCTTGCTCTAGCGTGAATCACTTCAGCATTGTTTGTAGTTGGAACGCTCGCGAGTCCTTCTTCTGTCATGTCTCCCAGTTCCGCCATGGAGATGTGGTCCTCATGCCTGATCCACCAAGACAGCCATGTCTTCAAAGCTCGAATGTTTGACGCTCGTCCTTCCCAGAAAGACTCGAGAATTGCCAGTTGTTCTTTCTTAGATTGTTCATTCAGTGCTGCAGGCCAGGCACGAGCAAGCTTCATGTGTTCTTCGCGATGTTCTTCTGCGATCCATTTCTTTGTCACCTGACGCACAGATTGCATAAAGTGAAACAGACAGCTTCTTTCCCTCCCTTTCATCTTTGCTCCGTTGTTGAATACTTGGCGCAAGGCTATCCATATCGCTCCAGCCTCATCCGACATGAAACCAGCAAAGTTGACATTCTCCAAACCCTGCTTCTTACAAACCTCTAGCATTGTGTTCAAGAACTTCAGCACTGCAACATTATCTTCGCGGCACATATCTGCGTAAGCTATAGTCACCATGGATCTGACACTGCAAGAGAGCGTTAGATAACGAAGATTAGAAAGTGTTATGAAGAGTTTTACAACTTACAATGGGTCATAAAGGTGTATTCCAATTGTCGCCCAGTCTGGTATGCGGTGCGTGTGGTCCAGAACAACCCATTGATCATGAAGGTCTCCTCCACTTTGACACCTTCTGATGTACTCAACTCCTGAACCCGGTCCCTCAACTGTCATTTTGAAGATCAGAGGCTGCTCCTCAGCACCATGCAGTTCCATCCCTGGAACATGTATGACGTGAATGAAAGGTATTGGCAGCTTTGTCTTCAGCTCCAGAAGACCCTCGTAACCCTCTCTAAAGTGTGTCTCCTTCTGTCTTGATTGTGTAATCCAGTCCCGAGTCCTAAAGAAAAGGTCACGTCAGTGTGTAGAGATCTAAAAAAAATACCTTCGATGGTTTGTTAGAGGTTCAAGTTTTGAGAGTAAACCAGTGTACGAGACTTCTCCTTCTTCCTTGAAAAGTTCTTCAAAGATGAGCTCACGCGCGGCTTGAAACTCAATCACTCGTTGATTGGTTCGCGGACTGCTCTTTACCACGTTGCTGACACTAGATCTGGCTCGCTGAACGTTTGAAGCTGACACTGAGGGGCTGACTGGATGCTGATGAACACCTCTGTGAATGAACAACCTTGTAAAAGAAATGTCGTCTGGCAGAATGTAGTACACATAAGCCGGACAAGTGTGCACCAGCAATGGCTCCTCTCCACAATGCTTACATTTTATGCCTATTACTTTGCCTGTCTCAGTTGTCTTTGCCTTCTCCACAGCACCCTTGAAGTGACATTCATTTGCTTTCTTCTCAAAAGCCAAGTAGGGGCAAGTAGGATTGATGCATTGGAGATGTCCGACACATGAACTTCGACTGACTCGCGCCGGAACATGCCAGTGTGTTGTGCTCGGGTGTGTCCAATGGTAGCAGCCATCCTTGCGATTCATCCCCGAGTACTTCTCTGTGCTTTCTGTCTTAGGGGGAAGTTCGAAAATGACATTTCCATTGTATATCTGCGGTAGTTCAGAGACTCGTTTAACTTCAGACGAACCAATGAGATCCTTCCCTATCCTACATTTGTCTGCTCTTAGAAGACACACCAGCATGGATTCCTCACGCTCCTCTGTCCGCAACCTGAACAACGGGCCCTTTGCCGGGCACAATGTGTAAAAGACAAACTGGTTTGATGCATTGCCTTCTGGTAACAACTCCACATCTTCTCCAGAACTCGCAGAAACTGACATCAATTGAACCACATGTATACTGAACCAACAAGGAATGTTGAAAGCAATGTGAAGATCATGTTCAAACACAAAAGCATTTCCATCTTCATCGACTGGGAAATCTTTGTCAATGCCTTCATAGGTAACTCTGGCCATGACAACGCAAGGAGAAAGCTCGGTGGTTTAGGAAAGCAAAGCAAAAGATTAAACACACTTTCTCTTACCAAAAAAAAATTACAATCGTTAACAATAAACGTGAATACACGTTTGTATATAATTAATTCTATGCTGCCCAGTTCACAGTGTTCTTAATGATGTCCTCTCTAGTATCACCGATTTAATTTAATTTCTACCTTTTATGATTTGAAATATCTTCACATTTACCAATTATTCACATATTTTAAAATAAACCCTAAATATTAATGTCACATTTATTCCGTAGGGTTCACTGTTTTCATTGCGGCTAGGGTTTTTTGGTAGATAGGGTTTACTGTTTCCATTGCGGCTAGGGTTCTTTCAATCTCAGATCTGTTTCCACTGCGGTAGATCCAGAGGGTTTTTCAATCTCAGATCTCAGAGTTACGGTTTCCACTGCGGCGCCATCCATTTCGACTCGATTCGTGCAGCGCCCAAGTATAACAATGGAGATTTCTGTGCCGATTTAGATTCTCGGCACCATCCTGCTCAGCCGGCGGCCACAAGGTATGTGTAATTTCTGTATTTTATGATTTGCTGCTCAAAGTATTTCTTTTTCCAGAGATATAGGGTCTTCTTATTTGTGCCGACTGAGAGCAACGGCACCATCCTGGTTCAGTCGGCAAACACAAGGTATCGTCGATTTATTTATTTTTTTTCCTTGCGGCTCAAGTATACGTGTCACAATGTTTTTTTTCAGAGTTAATGGGTCTTTCCATTTGTGCCGACTGAGAGTGACGGCACCATCCTGGTTCAGTCGGCAAAAACAAGGTATTTTCGATTTGTTTTTTTTTGCTTTCTGGCTCAAGTATTCGTATCACAAGGTTTTTATTTTCAGAGTTAATGGGTCTTCCCATTTGTGCCGACTGAGAGTGACGGCACCATCCTAGTTCAGTCGGCAGCCACAAGGTATGTTCGATATATTTTTTTTTGCTTTCTGGATCATGTATTCGTATCACATTGTTTTTTTTCAGAGTTAATGTGTCTTCTCATTTGTGCCGACTGAGAGTGACGGCACCATCCTTCTTCAGTCGGCAGCCACAAGGTATTTTGAATTTGTTTATATTTTGCTCTGCGGCTCAAGTATCCGTATAACAATGTTTTTTTTCAGAGTTATAGTGTCTTCCCATTTGTGCCGACTGAGAGTGACGGCACCATCCTTCTTCAGTCGGCAGCCACAAGGTATTTTGAATTAGTTTTTTTTTTCTTTGCGTCTCAAGTATTTCTTTTAAAACAGTTAATGGGTCTTCCCATTTGTGCCGTCTGAGAGGGACGGCACCATCCTATCTCAGTCGGCACCATTATCTCTTCTGTGCCGTCTGACAGAGTCGGCACAAACTATCTCAGTCGGCAGGTTTTTTCTTCTACATCTCTCTGCCGACTGAGAGGGTCGGCAGCATCTAGCTTGAGTCGGCAGCCACAAGGTTAGTCATCTTTTTTTTTTTTATTTTGACTCCTCATCAATTGACTTGTGTGTTTACTTTCCAGAGTTCCCAAAATGGTGAGAGCTTCAAAACGTCTACTAGAGACTGCGCCTGATGAAGAGCCACGGGAAGAGAAGAGGATATCGAAGCAGAAGCGAGGCAAGAGAGGAGAACCATCTAATGTACCAAAGGAGGATCCTCCAGTGACTCAGTCTGGAGTAGTAGCAGTTGAGCAAGAACAGCCTCCACCAACAATCACAGATTTCCCGGAGAGCTCGTCGCAGTTGCCTCCTTCATCCGCTGAGGTTGCAGTCCTGAACGAGCAAGTGCAGATGACAGAGGCAGCTGAAGCTAGCGAGGACGACTTGGAGGAGGCAGTCAGCAAAAAGAGAGGCCGCGGGAAAGCTGATTCAAAAGGCAAGAAGGCGAAGAGCGATAAGGAGCCGAAGGAGTTATACAGCATACCGGCGAGCCTGCATTTGGAGAGCTCAGCAAACCTGCTCGACAAAATTACTATCAAGGGACTTGGTGATCCTCCTGATGTGCCCATCTGCAGAATACATTCCAACGAGGTGGTTCGACGAGTGAACCCAGGGGACTTGGACAGGCTGGTGTCATCGTTGAAGAAGGCTGGTTATCTACGCAACACGGCCATGTTCATTCTGTCCATCGGAGATCGACTCACTGCTGAGGAGCTATCGGAGCTGTCGAAGGACACGATTCAGTACGAGCAGCACCGGTCTTTCGAGCAAGCTCTTACTCAGCCGGAGTACAAACAGTGGGCTTCAAGGCTCTCAAACAGGAAGTTTAGCTGCTGGGACGGGAACCATAGGCTACAGGCTTTGCAGAAGCTGTACCGAGAGGATGCAGAGGACAACCAGCGATGGGCTATTCGCGTTCGATCGAGTTTCATCTCCACGGAGAACCTCGACATTCTTCAATTGGTTTCGATGTTCCAATCGATTAACATGTGAGTATTTTCTTTTCTTTTTGTTAAGAGTTTAGACTTACAGTTTCGTTGAACAGATCTTCAGCAACATCTGTGGAAACAACGCTACCACATATTCTCCTCGCTGTAAAGGCGGTCTGCACTAGTACAGAAGGAACTCAGAAAATCCTCGAGTCACTCACGGAGGTTGATCGTCTTGAGGTGCGGAAGTGGAAGGAGAGTTCATCAGGAAAGACGGCTTGGCATCCTCTTCCGAACCTGATCTGCGCAAAGATACTTTTCAAGGTAACCTCCGATTTAATTTATAGGAAAGAAATTTTTAACTTGTTCTATGTGCAGAACGAGATCGACGATGATCTCGACAGAGCAGTCACCAGTGCTAAGGGCAATCCACAGGTTGAGGTGAACCTGAAGCAGCTAGTATACAAGAAGCATGACAAGCGTATGCACAAGTTCCTCTCCATCATAGACCCAGACTTGGGGGAGGAGTGGTTCCAGAAGGTGACAAACATCTCTCATAAGCAGTGTCGCTGGATGGGCATTGAGAAGCTGTATGCGATGTCAAGGGCGAAGATTCCAAACATGCTGCGACTCCGATACCTCAACAAGCTCACCCGTCTCGAATCCAAGGCAGAACAACAGACACTTGGGCTACCGGGCATGCAGGACAAAGAGTGGATCAAGTGGTTCACCTTGGACTTATATTGGAAGGCTGTGCGCGAGGAAGCCATTCAGATCCTTAAGGGGTTGCGAGAGGATGGTGAAGAAGTTGGAACGGATGTCGACTTCATGAGCTGGTTTGACGAGATGAGAATTCGGAGCAAGTGCCTGGTCTTTCAGCCCTTCCATGACTGCATACGGTTCACTTATTCGATGGAGCCGAATGAGTTTCTGGAGCGTGAGGAATCTGCGCGTCGGATGATATGGAGGTAAGCTTTCAATCCAGCATTGCTACTGTCTGACTTTGTGTTGCAGGTTCATACTGGCGAAGCAAATGACACCGTCCCATACGATGAAGCTGTGGACAGATCATACAAGCGAGCCTCACATGTGGTCGAAGAGCAGAGGAGCTCTAACACCGTTCGAACGGGAGCATGTTCCATTCTGGCTCGACTGTCCGTCGCAACAGCCACCAGCTTGGGAGAGCACACTATTCGACATGCACGCCAATGATCTACCAGCGATTCTTTGGGAGCCAGAAGAAGTAGAGGCTATCAAGAAGAGCAAGATGAAGAAGACGGTGCGGAAGACAACTACACCTGCAAAGGGATCGGGAGCGGGACCAAGCTCTTCTACAGCACCTCCGCCAGCATTCGACTTTACAATCAATGAGGTACAGCCACTTGTAGCTAGTTTGGACATCAAGGACGACCTGATGACCTTCATCCCGACCCTGGCTGCATCCCGTGGATCCTACGACCTAGCTGTGTGCGACATGGAGGAGATGAGCAGGTCTTTCTTCGAGCCAGGTGCTTCCCAGACAGAGGTGTACACCAAGCTCCGAGAACAGGTTGACAGACTACATACGGTTGAGTCACAAACGTTGTTCCAGGAAGTGGTAGGTGAATACGGCTTCAACCTCATCATCCTCGACTTGCCCAATGAGCTTGTATATGGAGGTGCTAGCATCAACAAGGACATTGTGCAGCTAGATCCGGTGAAGTTTGAGGAGGCCTTGCAGTTCAGTGGAATGCACTTGGCAGCGAGTGGTTTCATGGTCGTCTTCGCGAGTTCTCCTTCTGTTTCGGCGGTGATTCAGGCGGCTGCAGTAATCAACTTGGAGGTTGCAGGGACTTACAGCGTCTACCGTGCACGAGGCTGGGGATACCGTGACAAAATTAAGGTAAGCTAGCTATTCAAGTTCAAGTTTAACTTGGTCTATGTGGCAGGATAACTTGTTAGTTCTCTTGGTGCTGCAAAGCTCTGAGAAGAAGTCGAAGAGGCCAAACCCTCTGGCGTTGACGAACACGATCCTCGTCGACACTGCCGACCGTTATCAGGAGGCTTGGTAAGGAAGTGCTTTGCTATGTTTATCCTAATGGAAGATTGTGCAGGATTATGATTCAACCGAAGAGTGTTCGACTCATGCAGCTTTTGATCGAGCGTCTCAGTAGACCTGGCGACCTAGTCTGGGATATTGGTTCCGGAACCGGGTCATCATTGTTAGCTGCCGTCGAGCTCGGAAGGAATATTATAGGAACCGAGAAGAGTTTCGAACTCTCTAGGTTGGCAACAAACAAGCTTGCAGAGAACATTAGACCAGAAGAGTTACCTACTCAAACACCTCCACGTCCAAGCGTAACTGGTGGTTCGAGAACTGCAGCTTTACTTAAGATGAAGAAGAAACTTTAGCTAATGTATATTGAGTAATAAATTAAGCTAATATAAAAAAAAATTAAAAAGAAATACAACAGTTTTAATAGAATTCTTTTTTGCCGACTGAGGCCAATACTGCCGACCAAAAGAATATTCCAAAATATTCTAGAATATTCTTGAATATTCGAGCCCAGGCCTCCTGGGCCCCAAGCCTCCAAAATGGCGACACTCTTGTGAATACACCAGCATGGATTCCTCAATGCTCAGGCAGCTATACACCTGTATACGTTTCACATTGCCTGTCCGATAGAAGTGCAACACATCCGCTGCATTGAATCGTTGCTCAAAACCGACATAAGGATATGCAAATATACATATTAATCATACACTATAAACATAAATCTGCGTATGACAATCCACATGGATATATTATATGCATGTATGCTAAATATAGACGATTTTATATAGAAGGATTGACACACAAGCACGTATATAAACATAGATCATGTATGTATATGGATATTATAGTTGGGAAATATATAATATACCTGCTTGTGTCCGTGACGTTCCATATGACGTTCGATTCGCTAGCATGACTCCCTTCCATACTGTTGCCGTAAGCAGTCATCGAGTATCTTCCTCCCAACGTCACAGTTATACAAGTAACATGAATATTAGCAGATATTCAGAGATATGAAGATGAGCATAACAAGTACCTGAAGAACTCTTTTGCAAAGCTCTTGTAACATCTTATGCATTAGCTCCAGTTCAGCAGAAGAAGCTCCTGAGGAGGCACAATTCTCTCAGTGGATTCAAGCAGCTTACCCGGGAAACACTACATAGACAAGGACACGCATGTATCCAGTATATACCAACAATATATTTCATAACACACACACAAGCTTACACTTTGCCGAGGTACCGAATGCCCGAACGGAGAACCTTGAAATGTTCGATGAGTATATTGCAATACTCATGAATTTGGGCAGGTGACATCCCGCACCGGAAGCCAGAACTCTCTGAATCCGGCAGACACGAATACGCGCCCGTATACACACACATCCGGATATTTACCTCTTCTTCTCCTGCCCACATTTGTCGCTGCCCGCCATCCTAAACGGCTCTGTTCACCGTTGATGTCGGAATGAACGGCTGATATTGAACCGACAACATCCTAAAATCAGCAATTTTCTTCTTTAGGAATAATCCACTAATCGATACTAGTATTCACTTTGGATTTAGTGGCTAATTAGGGGTAGTCCTTTCTTTACGTAAGTTAAAAAGGTATACATCTGAAAGCCTATTTATAATTATCTTTCTTATATTTAGGGTTAACATGGGGAAGAGGATAGAGGAGGAAGTGTCTGAGGTGCTTTCCAGTACTTCAGAAGTCTCCGATAAAACACAAGTGCTTTTGGCGTCCAATGAGCTTTTCAGTAAACTCAGAAGTCTCACATGAAACACAAGTTCTTTATGTGAGTAACTCAGAAATCTCCGATAAAACACAAGTGCTCCCCAACAATTCAGAAATGTTCGAAGTACTTTCAGAAGTCTCTCGTGAAACACAAGTGCTTTTCAGTAACTCAGAAATGCTTTCGGATGAACCAATCTTGCCCATCTATAAAGAAATCACAAGAAGTAAGTAAGAGAGTGAGAGAGAGATTGAGATTGAGATTCATCATAACTGGTTTTCTTTTGTTCAGAAAGATTTCCAGTGACCAGCCCGGGATTATGATGTCCAGCGCTCCATTGGGTTATTTGTACTACCCATCTTACGAAGAATTGCCAAAAGAGTTACCAATGTCATGGGTTGAGAAGGAGCGGGAACAAGATAGAGATGATATTATGGCTTTCTACAAAGAGAACCTTTCTAAACTCTACAGGTAGGTAAACTTTTATATATATATATATATATATATATAATATATATATATATATATATATAAAAGTAAGCTTTGTGAATCAGATGTGGAATGTTTCATGTAAACATCTTTGACGATGATGAAATGGAGGAGTTTTTGGAGGACCAAGAGGCTTATGAAGTTTGTATTCAACAGGCTGTGAGCTGGACTGTTCTACCTTTGTATAGGGAACTACCTTATTACCAAGGAATGAAAGTAAGCATGGTAGACAAACTTGTAAAGGAAAGTGTGAACAAGGAGGAGAAGTTCCTAGCAAGCCAATCTGTTG
Source organism: Selaginella tamariscina (assembly GCA_003024785.1). Classification (NCBI taxonomy): domain Eukaryota; kingdom Viridiplantae; phylum Streptophyta; class Lycopodiopsida; order Selaginellales; family Selaginellaceae; genus Selaginella; species Selaginella tamariscina. The sequence goes on along the minus strand of PUQB01000312.1, from coordinate 19,904 downwards.
TGGAGGACAAAGAAGAGGGAACTCAAGAAGAAGAGGACAAAAAAGAAGGAACACAAGAAGAAGAGGACAAAAAAGGGAACACAAGAAGAAGAACATGAAAAGAAACACCGAGTGGTGGAATGGACACTCTGGGACGGTGATATTTGTCTCAACCGCGTTGTGTTTGAAGGCGACCGAGTAGTAAGTTGAAAATATGATTCTTTTCTTCAATTTGTTTTCCATTATTATCTATAACATATTTTACAACATCTCTCTCTCACAAACAAGATGAATGCTAATATTCACATATATTGCAAGGAGACAGAGAAGAGTACACATTGTCTATGGCAACCTTGTATTAAATGTCACTAGCACAATTTTTGAATAATCATATTTTTTCAATGGGTTTATAATTTGAATATATATATGTATATACACAATATATATATATATATGTATGTATGTATGTATATAATGCATGTACGTTCACATGTCTTGTATATGTTTATTTGTACATCTAACAACATTACACACGTGTAAGAAAAGTTCAAATAAATCTAATTTCATGTGAGGCTCATCAATATAATTCAGTATAATAAAAATCCATCTCTAATAATAATAATAAAAGTTATAATAAAAATAATGTAATGTAAGTAATATGTGTCATCACTACATATTATCATTTGAAAAATAATAGACTTAATTGATAAAATAACATTAAAAAATCAAAATATAACAACAATGTTAATTTCATTGTTAAGATGATACGGTGCAACTTGTATAATGCATTTAAAAATGAATACTTTCATATAGATCACCATACCATTAATCTTATTAATAATAATTTACAATATTAGTAATCAACTTTTCACATGATTAAAAAGGGTTTAAAAACATAAACAATATGGTGGTGTTAGTTGGTGCAGTATAGGAGGGTTGGACATAATTGAGGAAATCAACTCCTTTTAAATATGGTATACATGATTAAGATGGTCCTTTATAAATGAGTTGACTAAAACATCGACATAAATATATGACAAAGAACATTATTAATATGATAATATTATTTAATAAAACATGTAACAAAAACACCTCTCAAACCATTATATTTGTAATTTTGTAGCTCACGATTAACATAGTGTATAAAATAAAATAATCATGGGCCATTAAAATAAACAATAGGTGATAAGTAAATAATTTAAAACTATTATATTTGTAACTCATGATTAACATTGTGTATAAAATAAAATAACCATGGCTAACTAAAAACAAATAATGGGTGATGGTGAAGAACCTTAGATCGATAATATATATCAACATTATGCATTTAAATGAGTTTTACAAAGTTTTAAATAAAAAATATAATTTTCATAATAATGAGTTACATAAGTTATTTTAGTTACAAAATATAAAAATCTTCATCAAATTTTAAAACAAAAAATCACTAAACATACTTATATTTTTAATTCTTTTTGATTATGAAATCAACATTATTATTTATCATTTTTCCATCTTAAGTAAATTATAGCCCTTTTAACCAATTTTATTCCTTACATGCTTTTTATTTAGCATGTGGATTTTACTAAAAAAGAAAGAGTCAAACACACACACACACACACAACACACATATATATTATATGCTTAAACAAAACAAATGGGAAACTACACTATGTTGGATATGACTATTTATGTGCATAGTTTGCACAGTTAGTGGATTGTTCTTCATTAATTGTGGAGAAATACACTTCTCACTCAATTATGGCCACAAGTTGCAAGAGAAAAAACCATGGGTAATATTTTATAAAGTTAGGGTTGAACCATAATAAAAACATTTTTAAAGGGTTTCTTAACATAATTATTCAAGAGTAAAAGCGATTTTTTCACAAGGATTTCAATAAATACCTTATCATTGTGAAACAACAAGAATAGAAGAAAAATTCTTCTCAAAATCTCAATAAAGAATTGATAACACTCGTTATTTATTTTATTAATCTTTATAATGTTATGGCTCTATTATTAACAAATGAATATCTTAAGTATTGATAAATAAAAGTACAAATTATATAAAATTGGCTTATTTATTTGAAAGTTCCTTGTGTAAGTTATGTAAAAGATTATTAATTATAACAAAAATGAAAACTTGAATATAATATCATAAAAAAAACATTTTAAAGAAAATTTATTATAAATTTAAAAGAGTACTGCAAATGAGTAGCATTTTTGACTCTTCATTGGCATTTTGAAAGAATTTTTCTTTTATTCTTGTGATTTTGCAATAGTAATGAATGATGTTGTGTGGTTTTGCAATTGAATTACAATCACAAACTTGCCAAATAAAAAATGCAATCAATATTTTATAGAATTGAGACTAAACTAAAATATAAACATTTTTTAAGGTTTTTTAGCATGATTATTTGAAAGCGACATGGTAAAGAAGCAATTTTTTACAAGGATTTCAATAAGTACATGGAATTGTGTGAAGAAGAATGAGTTTAAACAAGGTCTATAAACAAAACAATAATTCTTATGATAAGGAGCTACATAAGTAAATTTGATTACATAATCTCAATCTTCAAGAATCTCCATAAAATTTTGGAACAAGAGTTACTATAAGTCCTTTATAACATAAATGAAAGTTTAGACACTTAGATCGTCAGAGTTTAACTCGAAGGGCTAACACATAGTTGCTAAGTGGTTATCTCAACCATGAGAGTCTGACTCAAATGTCCAAATAAGCATGGGACGTAGGGTACCCTACATGATAACTCGAGTAAACTTTAGGATTCTACCTTATGAAACCTAGACATGCTCACATACTCTCATGATAGAGCTAAGGCATTATCACTTATCCCTTAAGGTTTGGGAGTACAACCCCTTTTGGGCAACAAGAGGTACCCTATTTCATAATTAACCCCTAAGGATTTGAATGGCTGAGTCATACCTAGACCTAAGGTTAATACTTAGTGAGAACACGAGTGTGTGCCATAAGTAGACACGAGTGTTTTACTAAGTAAATTACCCAAGGTTAAGTTTGGATAATTCTAAGTACATGACCTTGCGAGTGTGTCATGAATGGGCTCTTACTAACGTGCTTAGGTTGTTTAACCTAAGGAGAAGACCCCCCTTTAGCTGATTGAGTAAATAACATATCTAGTTAGGAAACCTAACCTTTTATAATTGAATGCCCAAGACTTAGCACCCTAATGTGAGCATGAGCATGCATGCTTACTATAGTATCCAACCTCAACATTAAGCCCATGAGACAACCCCAAAGAGCGTGCCTTAAGGCATTATACCGTGTGCCATTTAGCCTAGTGTCACATTTTCATGTGATACCTCAAATGCTAACTCTACAACCTTTTTGTGCACCCTGATAAATAAAACCTGTTAGCCAAAATCCCATGTCCATAGTTGAACAAGTTGTGAGTGCTACTCCTTACTTGACATGGAGGAGGAGGTTGGAGACATGTTTGAAACCTTTGATTCTTGGAACGTGCAGTCTAACAACACCTCCTAGGCATGGATTCACTAACGTTAAAGGTAAGTTACTCTGAAGGTGGGACGTACCTATATTGTTTGGAAATTGAGGTAGCACAACAAAGGATTGTGCCTTAACAACACAAGTTAAAGCTTGCACTGATAAAAAAATAACGAATTCAGTTATGAACTCAAGAACTCTTATTATATATCTTACTTAATATATGTGATATAGGCCCCCCTTCTTTGTTTTCTTGTTTTGTAAAGTGGGCTAGTATGGAGTATCATTCCTAAAAGAATATACTTGATGAGTTTTTAACCTAATGACCTATCGACCCTGAGGTAGGGATAGATCAACCCTAGGGGCCGAACTCACCAGAACTAACCAATAGACACGAAAAATAAGGGTAAAAGTTTTTAAAAAGGTAAGTGCTATCTTCACTTAGAGTTTTTTTAAGGTATCGAGGGACAGTCGACCAGAATACCCTTAAATACTTAAGTGCATTAAGCAGGATTGTTCCTCACTATATTAAGGGCTTATCAACATAGTTCAACAACAATCAATTCCAAAGTAGAAGTAAAAGTCATAGTAAAAACTATGACATAAACTTTTAATTTGTCCATTATAAACAAATTTGTAACATGTTTAACTAGTCTTTTTCTTTTGCATACTTTTCATCTAGCATGAAATGGATTTTATTGAAAAATAAAGTTGAATGAACACACACACACAACAAAAGTGATGCAAGCACATACATACATACATACATACACACACACACACACACACACACACACATATGTATGTATGTATATATAAAATACAATTAAACAAATAAAAAGATACTACACTATGTTTGATATGACCACTTATGTACATAGAGTGGTTCAATAACACAATTAGTGGATTGTTTTTCATTTATCGGGACAAATGCACTCCTCACCTAATTATGGCCATAAACTTAGAAGAGAAAAAATTGCAATTAATATTTTATAAAATTAGGGTCAAACCATAATAAAGACATTTTTAGGGTTTTTAACAAAATTATTCGAGAGCGACATGGCAAAAAAGTAATTTTTATACATGGATTTTAATAAGTACCTGGAATGTATGTGAAAAAGAGCTCATTGCCATTGCAAAATAAAAAAATAGAAGAAAAATTCTTCTTAAAATCCCAATAAAGAATTAATTTTAATTGTTCCAAAAAGGCAACGGTTAAACAAGAAAAGGTGAGTTTTCCTTTTTAATAGGAGGGTTATTAACTGTACACTTTCCTTTCCATCACTCTCAAAATACATATATAAACTTACTTTTTATTTGTGCCATCAAGACTGGTCTCCAAAGTCAAGGGCAAAAATGGATTTTGGTTATTGCTTTGTTAAACATATCCATTGAAAGTATAAATAAATTCTACATAAGAAATCTTATAATATGCATCTTTTATTTTGTTCATGAGTACAAGAAAACAAGCATGGAGACCCCTTTTCTCTCTTGCCATAACTACCTTTACATACCCACTCTTTCGCCACGTCAACTTTTTTCTTCTGAGACATCCTTTTCCTTTTTTTTTTTTATTCCTCTCGGTAAGGATTTTCTTCCTATGTAGTCTTTCTTCCAAACTAATTACAGACCTTCCTACCCTTATTCCCTCCACAATAGAATGTCTTATGCTTCTAACTTTTTACCTTTAACATTGTCCCCTCATTAATTGTTGATGTGTCCTCACGGCAACACATCCTGAGCATCCTCCTAATACTCTGCTTTCTTGTTCTTTATACTTATGGAACTCTACCTTCTCCTTGTTCAGTTCCTGTTGTATCATCACAACCTAGAGACAAAAAGCCTACGTCTCCTTCCTAAGTTGCTCGTTCTTTTTGAAGATGCTGGAACTCATTAACCACCACTATCAAAGACAATCGTAATCTGCTAACTCTCATCTTGAGCTCACATAAGCCTCTGAAACAATGTCATTGGCTCTTGCATTGTTGGTGTAGGCTTGATCTCCACAACTGGACTAGGTGTACGAGGTTTCCCTAGATGCTGCACCCCCTTGTTAAGTATGTTTTGAATCGTCACCATCTTCAGTGCCATAACATTCTCCACCGCTTGAACAATCAATCGTTGGATATCAACCATATCCTTGACCATATATCATGTGTTGACCAAATGATTGAAAAGGTTCACCACCAATTGTGTCACATCCTGCATCTCGTTCCCACCTACAACCATCTGCTCCACAACTTCCTACTAAAGCTGTGCATAGATCTACGTAAACTGCACCTAGGTATTTGTAGCATGCGCCTCCTTGCAAATTCTCTCCAATGCTTGAAAGATATATCTGCATGTGCGCCACCCTCGTGTTGCTGTTGCTAGTGTGGATTCTTCCTCAAATTAAAAACCATTGACTTGCATGTTCTACGATCCCTGCTCTATACGCACCTCTGCCATACATACATGCATGTGATCATGGTGATTGTTGAAAGGGTGGCGAATTGAATTGATGCCGTGGGAACTTCGATCCACATGCCATAGTCCCGTCCTCGCTCCCAATTTTGGAGCTGATTATATCTTCCATTACTGGTCCAATTGGTGGAGATGGAATATTCTGGGATGGAATAGATTCCAGAACATTCTGCTTCCTATCTGGCAACTCAACCACATGCTCATCTCTTATGGACTTACCTTGTCATGTACCTCATTAGACAGGGCATAAACCGCCTACAACGAAACCACCACTAGGGACTTCACCATGGATAACTGCTCCTCTAACTCCGGAAACAACTCCTGCTCCACTTCTATCCCTTCCTGCTTCCCTTTTACGTCCATCCTATCTAGTGCTTCCTCTCACACTTGACTCTATTGTTTAGTTTAAAGCTTTGCCATTATTGTCTCCTATTTTGCCTTAGTTCTCATCTCCTAGTGCCCTTCCTTTAGCTCTCCTCCTCCGCCTGATCCTCTACAATTTCCTCTTGCATGGTAGTGACTTTCGAGTTATCATCCTTTCCTCCTCAAGGTCAACAATCATCATCTTCTCCTTGGAGGTATCCTGAGTCCCAAGGACTTCAGCTTCACTCCTTTCCATGCTGGCTGTTAGAGGCCAAAAATATAGCATGTAGGAACTGCATATATAGGACTTTCCTATGGTGGAGAAATAACTTGTAGGAGAGTAGTAGTAGGAAAAATCCTATGGCAGTAGGAAATATCCTACGCATGCAGGAGGAACACACGGTTATGACGGTTGGAGCAAGACAAGATTCGGTTAGGGCAAGTGGTCATCAGGGACTCCGCATGCTAGATATGGTGCTTCTCAGGAAGCTGCAGTGGTCGCTAGGACGCTGTTGAGGGCGTCCAACTTCGGGGGTTCGGCCGGTACGCTGGGCCTTACCTTAGGAGTAATGGGAAGTATTAGATGGCCTCTACCTGGACGTCGCAAGGGTCCATGTACAAGTAAGGGGAAGTTCTACTAAGATGACTGGGCAGAGAGTGTTGTGGGCCCAGGAGTCGGGCAAGCGGGGAGTGCCCGCTTGTGGAGTGAATAGAAGGAAAGTGGATATATATTGCATGTCTGAGTACAAACTATCTTCGACAAGGGAGCATCTACCGCTAGATCCTAGCTACAGGTGGCGCTCTCCCACTAGTCTGTCGCCTGGTGACAAAGTCCTGCCTGTCATATTTATGCGCCTCCCCGCGTGCTGTTCTTTGTACCCTGGGTAGTTGGTCCGGACGATTAGATCTTCGCTCGCTTATGCCGCCGACACCGGTCTCCATCAATCCGTACCTGAAGTACCTCCCCTTATCCGGCGCTTCGTCCAGCTGCTCGTCCGCGCTGATGGGCGACCTGCTAGCCGTGATGACGGGCCACCATCAACCAGATGCCCGGACTTATTCATTGGCACGTCCTCGGGCCATGTGCCCTAGTTATCTGCTCCTTGGATCTCCCGGTACATGGCGATCTCGCTCTCTATTGCCGCTAGCGTGGTTTCTAATGTGGTGATGGTCGTCTCTCGAAGCGCAATCACCCTTCAGAGCCTTGCCTCAGTCCCTGTTTGTTGCTCCCGGGCCTGCTAGAGCTGACCCTCCAAATCCTGTACCCGTTCTCGCGAGTGTTGCAGCTCCTGTTCCCTTGCCGCAAGGAGTTGGGCCTGTAGCTGGGTGTGTACCTCTAGCTCCCTGATGGTCCGGGTTGAGTCCTACAATTCTTCAACTGGTTGGCGCTTTGCGAGTGGAGGGACAATCACCAGGGCTCCATATGACTCGGGCGTGGGCCTCTCTAAGGAAGATGGGGGGTTGATTTCGAGCTGGGTGGCGGCTCGGTACAGCTCTTCCTTGGCCGCGGCCAACTCTTGGTGAACTCTGCTAAGCTCTGCTTCGTGCCGCTCAAGTGTGGAATCCTAGCTCAAAACATGTTGCTCCTTCTCAACCGTGGCCTGCTCAAAATCCGCCCTAGTTGGTTGTGGAGCTTTTGGATGTGGTCATACTTGGTTTGTAGCTGATCCAAACTGTCGGTTAACTGTTGACATGTCTCCTCTGCTTGCTTCCTCCCGGCCTCTGCAATGTCCCAAAGTTGGGTTCCCTTGATGAGCTGGTCCGAGTACTCTGGGCCTCCTTTTGAGCGGCGGTAATTGTCCGTGAGCTCCTGTATTATTGCGTCGTGCTCCACGGTAACCCCTTGAGATCCAACCCATTGTACACCGCTATGGACTTCCGGACTTGGCCGAAGGCTTTGGACATATCCATATGCATGTAGAGGTCCATAGCCCCTTCGCGTTGAAGTGTTTGTACGTCCCCCTCAGCACGTTGCTTGTGTCTTCCTCGTGTTCACTTCGTTGGCTTGTGAGGGGCCGGCGGGGCCCTCCCCTGTTTCGGAAGCCATGGGCTGGTGGGGCCTGCTCCTGGATCTGCCGGTGGGGATACCGTGGTGGAGGCCCTCCATCCTTTCCCCGCGGCCTCTTCCCCTGGCTTGCTCCGCAAGGGAGTCTTCTCTCGCCCGTTTTCGCGAAGATTCGAAGTGTCCGACTGTTTCCCTTCTTCGGTTTGACTGGGGCCTGCCTGTTCTCCTGCCCCCAATTCCCCATGGTGCCTGAGTGGAACCGGTCCGGTAGGAGAATCGGGGTTTGGTTGACTATCCAGGCGATCATCATGCTGAGGTGGGCCGCCATTGTGAGCCTTTGTTCGGTTCCCTTCCAGATCCCATTGATGCCGCGGGTCAGGGCTAGTATCATGTAGTGCCTGAGGCAGTCCGCCCAATCCACTGCGACCCTTCCAGGCGCTGCAGAGGGCACTCGCCAGTTGCGTGGCGACCCGCCTCTCTGTTTTTCGGTGAACATAAACACCACGAGTGCCAGGAACTCGTCCACTTCGTCCCCTTCCTGTATGGAAAGTCGGGACATTGCGATTTCATCTCGGTTGGTGGGGAACCACTGGCATTTGGGTTCCCCCAGGTCGTCTAAGAGTATGCCGTTCTCCGGTAGATAGAACATCGTGGCTAGCTCTTTGAGATCGATACAGAAGCTCACGGAGTCGCCCAACCTGAATCGCAGCTCCTCTCGCTTGGTTTTCCCCGTCTGTAGCTGTACGGTCTGGATGAATTGGATAGCCCGTGCTGCGAATCCGGGCTTTCTACTTCTCCCCAATGGGCATCGAAAAGTCCGAGCAGTCGCATCTGCTTTCGCACCCTCCGCATGTTGGGTATGCTGATTAGCTCCTAAAATCTGGAGAATTTGGGGCTACGAGCGCCACGCTTTTATCCTGGCCTTTGTACCGCACCTGGACGTGTTGGATGGTCACCGGCTTGTTTTGTGTGGTCCACTCCATCATCTTTGCTGTTGAGAATTGGTCAATCTTCCTGTAACAAAAATGGCGCGCCCCGGCTCACCCTTGTTGTCTTTTCGAAGATGGTGCCTACGTGGTGGCCTACCTTGCTGGATACGCCGACGCTTCCTTCCATGCGCCATAATCAGGGCATTCATGGTGCCGCCTACCATTATTGCCCCGTTTTACGTGCTCACGCGTCTGGTCCACCCTTGTGAACCATGTGACCTTGTGGGCTGGCCACTCATGTGGGACTAGAGTCCCCGCTCCCCTGTTGGGTGCCTCCTCCCCCGTCCTTAACGCCACTACTTTGGCCGCCTTCGCCCTGAAGGCCCGTGGGGTTTACCTCTCTTCTTGTTCCCTCCAAGCCAGTGTTTTGTTGGGTGAACGTATGGCTTGAGATGGTTGCCGTTAACTTCTGTTGCAACGGCTGTCCATTGGCCCCTAGGAGAATCGTGCCATTGTTGAAGGTTTTTAGCACCTCATATGGTCCCTTCCACCCTGGTGGGAATTTGCCTTTCCAGAATGCCTGTGGTTTCTTGAACCACCATACCCACTGCCCTGGTTTATATTCTCGGAGTTTCTTTTTCCTGTCTCTAGCTTGTTTGGTCTGCTGTTGTCGATTTTCTCTCGTCAGCTGTGCTAGAAATCGTACTTCGTTCCAGTTGCTCCAACTGTTCCAGTCTTTTCCGCACAGCCTGGTTCGTCCGTGATCCTGTGGTCCAGGCTCGTCCGTAAGCTGGGTATGGTGAACTCCCATGGCATTGATGGCCTCCAGACCATAAGCTAGCTAGAAGGGTGTTGTTCCTGTTGCGGTTTTGAACGTTGTCCGGTACGCCCATAGCACTGATGTAGCATTTCTTCCAACGCCTGGGTTCCCTATGGCAGAGCTTCCTCAAGATGGTGACCAGCACCTTGTTTGTGGACTTAGCATGTCCATTCCCCTGTGGATAGTAGGCTGTTGACGTGCGATGCTTGATGACAAATGCCTTGACCAATTCTCGGACTATCTCGTTGATGAAGTGGCTCCCTTGGTCGGAAACCAGCTCCAGTGGGCATCCGAACCGTGTCAAGATGTTTGTATAGATGAACCTTGCTGTCTGTCCTGCCGTTGTGTCCTTGAGTGCCTTCGCTCTACCCATTTTGTGGAGTAGTCCGTTGCCACTACTATGTACCTAGAGTGTGTTGTGTGGGCCTACAAAGTCCAAGCCCACTTCTCAAATGCCGCCATTCCTGTTGAGGGGTGGTACTCCATGCCTTGGCCTGCCGTGGGTTTGCCTATTCACTGATAATCGGTATAGCTCCTTGCTACCTTAGTGGTGTCCCGGAAGATGGTTGGCCACCAGAGTCCAGTTTGTAGGATCTTCCTGGCCGTTTTGTCTCCCCTAAAATGTCCTGCCCCTGGTCTTGCGTGAGTTGCCTCGACAATCTCAGGGATTTCCCAGGCCAGTGGGCATCTCCAGAGTATGTCATCCTCCCTCGCTTGTAGAGCTGATCCCTAATCAGCTGGAACGGTAAACACCTCCGAGCCAGGCTCTGTCGATGTGTCGCCGATGTGCCGGAGAGGCTGTGTAACCCGCTGATGAGGTAGTGCCGTATTGGTCGTTGCCACTCTGGGACGTTCGAGCCGGTTCTTGGTTCGGTGGTTTGTTGTGTACTGTGCCCTGATCAGCAGTTGTCCGAAAAGGCCAGTGTCTGGTATGTGGAGCAGATCGGTGGTTTCCGCTGGTTCGCCACTCGTTATTCGGGAGAGGAGGTCTGGTGATACGCGTAGTTTACCTGCCTTATGGATTACAGTAAACTCGAACTCATGCAAGAGGAGTATCCACCGCACCGGCCTCCCGGTGAGTTGTGGTTTGTTTACGAGGTACAATAGGGCGTGGTGATCTATGATCAATATGAAGTGGTTGCCCAGAAGGTAGTGGCAAAACTTGGATACCCTGTAAATGACTGCCATGCATTCTTTGTCGGTCGCCGAGTAGTTGCGTTCGGCTGGCATCATGAGTCGACTCCCATATGCTATGGGTCAGAGCATGCTCTCGTCATCCTCCTGCGATAGACCGCACCTACCGCTACACTTGAGCCATCCGTCTACAGGTGGAACTGGCGGTTCCAATCCGGTGGGATGAGGATGGGCACTTCTACCAGTTGGCACTTTTTGTCTTCGAAGGCTGCCTACCGGTGGGTGGTCCATTCATACGGAGCTCCCTTGGTGAGTAATTCCGTCATTGGTTGGCCCTATCCGCATACTTCCGGATAAACTTACAATAGAACTCTGCTTTCCCAGGAACCTTCGGAGTTCCATGACGTTTTGTGGAGGGGGCATTTCGACCAGTGCTCGTACTGAACCTGGGTCCATCGTGATGCCTTCCTTGGAAACGATGTGCCCTAGCAACTTTCCCGCGGTCATGCCAAATACGCACTTTGAGGGGTTGAGGGATATCCCATATTCCTTGCAACGCCGGAATACCCATTCCAAGCGCGTCACATGGTCTTCTGCTGGTCCGTAAGCTATGTAGTCCAGAAATGCCCGGACAAAATCTGTGAGGTTGTCCGGGAATACCTGTTGGACCAACCTTTGAAACGTGGTTGGAGCGTTGCAGAGCCCGAACGGCATAACTCTGAAGGCGTAAGCTCCCCAATCCGTGATAAAGGCAGTTTTGGCCTGGTCGTCCGCTGCGATCTTCACCTAATTGTATCCACTGAAGCCGTCCATGAACGAGTAATCTCATGGCCTGCTACGTCTTTTAGGATGGCCTCTGTGAATGGAATAGGGAACGGGTCCTTCTCCGTGGCGGCATTCAACCTTCGGTAATCTACGCAGATTCTCAGTCGGCCGTCTTTCTTCGGCATGATCACAATTGGTGACAGCCATTCCGAGTTTTCGATGGGGTAGACAAAGTCCGCTTCGAGCCACTTGTCGATCTCTTGTTTGGCCTTTCGGGCGTAGTTCGAGTTGATGCGGTAGCATTGTTGTCAGCTGGGTCGAGTGTCGGGTTTTCAATTTAATTCGATGCTGACACAATTCCGGCGATACCCCCCTTAGGTCGTGATAGGTCCAAGCGAATATTTTCTGTATCTTCAGAGATAGTCGGTGATCTGCTCTTCCAGCTGTGCTCCAATGTGAGCGTTAAATTTACTAGTCGGGGATTTTCATCGGAACTTATGTTGACCTGCTTGACTGCTGCTTTGGGCGTTATGTTCCACCCATACATTGGTCTGCTACAGTACTCTTCCTGGGCCGAGGGGGCTAGACTCATTATTTCCTTCCACAAAACAGGCCACTTCGGGATTTGAGCTTCCGGAGTGTCTGCATCGGTTTCTAACCGAGTCATTAGGTGTCAAGCCACGATCCAGGAACCAGGAAGAGAGCAGGATTCCAAGAACAAGAAGGCTTGACTCAGGAGCAAGACGGAGAGCAAGACAGGAACTTAGGAACTCAGGAGCAAGACCAGGCGCAGGACAGGATCCAGGAGCAAGACAGGAACAGGATAGGATCCGGGAAGGTGCAGGACAAGATCCAGGAACAAGACAGGAACAAACAGGATCTAGGAACAAGACAGGATCCAGGAACAAGACAAGAACAGCACAGGATCTAGGAACAGGACAGGATCCAGGAACAAGACAAGGAGAGAACAAGAAGCAAGACAAGAACAAAACAAGACAAGATTGATCGTAGTAAGACTGGTGTTGATAGTAACTGATTGTACAACAATTAGGTCGAAGCTTTTATGCTCACAACTCCAAGAGCTAATCTAGGCATGAGTGCTAAAAGTGGTTGCATGCATGCAAAGTGACTGCATGCATGTAGAGGCTAAGATGAGTCCACATGTCCCTTATCCTCTAGGCATATCCTGTAGGAATATCCTGCAACTGTATTCTGTATCCAGAATCCCTGTAGGAATATCCTGTAAGAAAATCCTGCAACCCGTATCCTGTATCTGGAATCCTGTATCCTGTATTGGGTCGTGACATTAGGTATGTAAGCAACCGACTCTCGTACTTCCTGTCGAGGATCCACCTCTCCTAGGACGAATAGCTCTAGCAAGCACGCCAGGATGGCCGCTTCCTCCTCATCATCCAGCCCCTCCCCCAGTCCAGGAGATGGTATTCCTGGGGTCGGGACTCCGAGGGTGGCGCCGGACTTGTCTTGCAGCGACGGATACAACTCCCTCCTTGACGGGAAACCGAATCCGCTGCTTCTCCCAATCGTGTTGTACCCTTGCCCCTTGGAGCCATGGCCGGCCCAGGAGTAAGTCGAACCCCCCTTTGGCGTGCATGTCAAGGACGACCACGTTTATCAGGAACTTGATGCTCTGGATCCTAATGCTTACCTTCCTCATGATTCCCTTAGAATGCAAGTTGTAACTAAAATGGGCATGGCTATAGTCCCATTTCCTAATAATTAGCAATTTTAGCTATTTAATTAGCATTTTCTAATATTAAAGGAATATTCTTTAGAATATATGTTTGAAAAAGAATATTCTTTAGAATATTCTATTTTGTATTCTACCCTTTAATAAATTATAGCATTCATTGAAAAAAATTAATAACATTATAAAAGTAGAAGGTATTAAATTATATAATATATTGCCTAATATAACAATTAAGGAAGAGCATAAGAGGTACATTATATAAATATTGATGTTGTTATTAAAATATTAATATTTAAATATAACATTATTAATTAAAAATTTGTAGTAGTAATAATATATATATAAAATCCTATAATAATATAGTCAATCTTCCATATCATTTTTTAAATTTATATAGTTAAGTAAACAATTTGGTACTATTATTAAAGAGTTTATAATAATTATGAATATTAAATATATGATATTTTATAATTTTGTAATTGCTTTAAGCTTCAGAAAACATACATTCCCTTGCAGTTTTGTTAATCGTGACTTTATCAACGCTTCTTGACATCCAACCCATATCGAATGGATTTAACATTTATAAAACATGCTGGTCTTTTTGATTGGGAGACCATGTTTTCTCTAGCATCCATTATATCTTTCGCTCTCCTTCTCGTGTCGCCTTTTTTGTGGTTTGAACCATGCAACCTTAACAATACTATTTTTTGTGATTACTTCAGGTGTGTCGATAATTTGACCCATCCAAATAGGCTGATTATATGACGCATCTGGAGTAATGAGAACCATCATTATTTTGAAGATCCTGGCAGCAATCAAAGTATGCTTTAGGTTTTTGGTTCCTTTGTCCAACAAAGTGTGGGGTTTCATCACTACTGGCTTCTATGTCGTCTGTGCTCAGTGATGTCATTTCAATCTCCTCTCGCCACCTTGTTTTAGGCCAAAAAGGGTGTTGCAATTCTGTACTTGTGACAGTAGGCCCTTCCAACTCTCGAACAACAGTCTCCCAATAGTCAACCACATGCTTATATAGTTCTGAGTAACCAGTTGCCTTATCAGAATTCTTTGGCATCGATTTTTGAACCCATGCCACATATTTTTTGATGCCATCAATAATAACCTCTTGTTCCTTGAGCTGGGCACTCAATGGAATAGGGTCTGGTTGTCCTTCTGGGAGAAGTGGCTTTCCATTCTCTCCACTTTTGAAGAGCATTAACCCCTCTTTCGGTAACCACTCCTGCTCTGATGGCCGTAACTTGTACTGCATAATAGGTATACCATCTCGTATGGAGAAAAAGAATTGTAGCGGCACAAGGTGACCAACTAAAGAATCACTCCCCTCTTTATATACTCCTTGAGAAATTTTTTGAAGTCTGGCACCTCAGTCACAAGCAAAGCACAACTTTTTTTGGAGATGCAATTTTCAAAAAGATTCATCATATGCGGTAAGGTAAGTGCACTTGTCCTTTTTGTAGAGTTGGAGACCTTGCTGAAGAACGCATCAATATCTTCATGAGTGTGACCAACCATAAGAAAACTGAGCGTGATTGTTTCAAACACACCTTTGGCAACAAGCATTGACAAGTATGCTAGCACATATCTAGAAAATAAAAGTAAGTATGAGCTTGAGAAACCCTTAAGTAAAATGATTTACTATTTTTGTTCTCGCCTGCACAATTATCCATCTGTAAAAGCAAATGACGAGGAAGCTTATTTGATGTTGAGGACACATGTACACTATTTGAGCTAGATCCCTCCACTGAACCTGAACTCTCAACAGGGCCATCTGTTTTTTGTGCAGGTTGCTGACAATGCCTCTCATATTCCCAAGTAGCCTCAAGTGCAGACGTGTTCATGAGAGCATTATGTAAAGGTTGAAGGTGTTGTTTCTTCACTTTGAGATCACGATAGGACTTGTCTGTGAGTGGGCTTCAAGGTTTCTGAAACACATGGCCAACGACCCAATAGTGAAATTGGAGTCGCTAGACCAATGTGGAAGTGAAAAGTGTCCATATGATTCACAACCGTGTCCATGTGTTAGCACATGTCAATGAAATCGGAAGTTTCATGACATTTCCAAGGCACTTTGGTGTTGCAACGAGCTTTGGAATGCTGGTCTTTGAATGATCCATCTTGTCATGGATCAAGCACAGGTACTCTGATGGGTGTGACACAGAAAGCATGCGGTGTGCATAGTACTGAGACCGGCAAGTTTGTTGCAATCATGTGGGCCTCCATCTTCTTTTGAATGGCAGTGATCTCCACCAAGGTTTTTGCACAAGCCTCTGCAGCCTTCAATGATGTACAAGTGTCACACTTGGAAAAGCTAGAGTGTTTTGCAATCTCCACATCCTTAAAATGAGTATTCCATATGTTGTTGAAGGTACCAGTGCAGATTGCTTGCAGCCCCATCAAGCTGAGGCACTTGTTCACATGTTCACACAGCTTCAATTGAGTGTAGATCGAAGGCAAAACCTTGAGATTTTCCCTGACCCCTGCATTTGTGGTTCGGCATTTGTGAGGCATCCTGTCTGCATTTGCTTCCACAAAAGCCTTGAGTATCTCTATGGCTGCCATAATGTGAGAGCGGGTTTTGACCAAGCCAGTGTTCCCATGTACTGAGGTTCGCGCTCCATCTAACCACTCATCCCTCCGACGGTAGAACGTGGTCTTTGGGATCCCATATATACTGTACCAAGCTTTGAAGCAGATGGCCACCTTATTAAATACCATGGATGTACTCTGATAACCTGTGTCCGAAGCCATTCCATCAATACACCCAGTTAGTGCAGCATATACAAACTCATGCCTTTGCTTTTGGGTGAGCGTACGAAAGACATGTCTACATTGGGTAATTTCATTCCGGTCTGCCATCTGACAACACTTCTTCTTGCAGCAGTCAATCGTGGAAATGCTCGTAACACTTTCGGAAGATGTAGGATCCATCTTCATCCTCTTGCTGAAACATGTAGGGGAAGATCTGCAACCCATGAATCGCCTTTTTCTTTTAATAGGACCAATGCAAGGAACCTCTTCAAATATGAGTTGTTCTTCCGGGTTGTTATTATTGAAATCCAACCCAGAATATGTTGAACCATCTTGCCGTCTTAATTCAGATGTTCGCCACCTCACGAGGGATCCAGGATGCAAAGTGCCATTAGGTGAAACCTCTGTCACAACTACACCCACGAAGTCGGACCCTAGTTTCTCTTCTGACACTGCTTCCATTGGATTTATAGCTGTGATGATGCCTCTCCCAACCTCAATCTCATGAAGAAAGAGAATCACCTCATCCATCACAGCAGGCAAGCCATCATCTGGAAAACTCGTGCTACTGTTTGTTTGTGACTCTGTATATTCTGTGTCAGCCTTGACTTCATCAAATTCCACAATACAGGAGAACCCTCCTCAAATTCCATTAGGAACCTCAACATGCTTGAAAATGGTGTTCACCCATACGTACACACAAGATCCTTGGGCAATATTGTGACATGATGCATTATCATCTCGAACTTCCACAGTTCCAGTGCCAACTATCTCGTTGTTCCGAAGAAGACATACTTTATCTCCAGTATTATACATATTGTCCTGCACATAAATAATTGTGTTATTTATGATATCTGTTTATGCAATATTTCTAAGAAATCATAACTGCGGTTGCTTAATAATATGCATGTGCAATAATACATAATTATATATAAAATAATATCTCATGCTTTATTAATATAACTGATGGGCGGGATTAATCCCGCCGCAGACTCTACCCCTTCAGAGTGAGTCGGCGGGATTAATCCCGCCGTCGACTCTACCCCATCGGAGAGAGTCGGCGGGATTAATCCCGCCGCCGACTCTCCCGTCGGAAGACGGGGATTAATCCCGCCGCGACTCTCCCCGTCGGAGAGACGGCGGGATTAATCCCGCCGCCGATTTCGTGTGAGAGGCGGGATTAATCCCGCCGCAAATTCCTCCGACGAGGAAGAGGGGCGGGATTAATCCCGCCCACAACACTGACGACGGAGAATAGGCGGGATTAATCCCGCCCACAACTCTGACGACGGGGAATAAGCGGCGGGATTAATCCCGCCCACAACTCTCTCCGAAACTATGATTTCAAAGAGATTCGGAATGAATTCTGCCCACAAATATTTAAAACAGGGAAGTAGTGGCGAGATTAATCCCGCCACCCCTTCTCTGCCTCCTAAAATGGTTGGCGAGATTAATCCCGCCGACAACTCTTTCTAATAAATTCAAGTAAATCATTATCAGTTGAGAGAGTTATCGGCGGATTAATCTGCCGCTCTTTTAAGAGGCGGAGAAGCATTGCCCGAACTAATTCTGCCATAGCTATGAAAGAGATGGTGGCGGGATTAATCCCGCCACCTCTTCAAAGAGGCGAAAAAAATGGCCGGATTAATCCCGCCGCCCGGCTAACCGAGAATATTAAGTTAAAAGTATATTTAAACGGGATAAATCCCTAACAGAATATATTGTAATCCTAATGCATTCCTAAATCCCTAAATTCTAAAATTTAAGAGAGAATGTAAGAGAGTGAATCTTTATAAATATATCTAAATTTGTTTATAATACTTACTTGTAAACAGCACTGAAGCCGTGCTTTCCTATAAACAATAGCACCCAATTTAATGTCGCTCCTGAGCTGATCACTAAGAAGAAAAAAGAAAATCTGAAGAGTGAAAATGAAGAAACCCTTGCCGGAGAAAGAACCAGATCTGAATTTGAGTGGGAAATTAAATGTATTTTCAAATTTACATGTCAGACTGATAATACTTATGTCAGAAATTCGAAATTTTTGAAATAACAGAAAAGAAAATTTAAGATGAGTTGAAACAAATAACCGACAGTCTGACATATATATACTCTCCAATTCCAATGAGTGTTTTAAAATTGCATTTAATGTCATTCAAGTGCTTCAAGCTGTTTAATATTACGAAATTTTTGTAATTATTCTACATTCTTAATATTCAAGTATATATTATTAAGTTTATATATTATATATATATACACTAATAATAAATAAATTGATATATTATTATGTATCATTTAAAATATATTCATAGTCTGTTTATTATTATTATTTTCTTAATTACTCGAGTAATTAATTTACATTTCCTACTATTAATGGATATTCTTTGTTATTTTCTAATATTAAAGAATATTCCAATATTAAACATGATTATCATAATTAAATTAGTCTTATTCTTAATTATCTCAGTAATTATTCTACATTTGTATATATTATGGGATTTTCTCAATTAATTTGTTATTTTCAAGAATATTCTAGTGTTAAACCTTATTATCAATATTAAATTAATATATTATTAAAACTATATATGGCTATATATTAGATAAAATCATATATTATTATGTATAATTTAAAATATGTTCATAGTGTGTATATTAATATTATTTTCTTAATTATTCGATGTTTGTTTTGCATATTATATATAAACACAATCATAAATTTATATATACATGTGCACACGCATTAGAAGCACTTACAGAGACACATATGCACACACATGCACATTGCCCTAAACCAAACTTAAGAAATTATATGTTGCTTCTTTATTGAAAAACATCATGTTCAACGCATGTATGATCTATATGTACTCAGTGTGTGTATGACATTGAATTTACACATGTAATATATATGTATGTCTTGTGTATACACGTGTGTATGTATATATGTGTACTAATATAATATATGCAATGTGTACAATTTTCATTTGTTAACACTCTATCTCTTCTCTCATACATACACAGTGTCACCATGCATAATCACCATGCATTATGTAATATGTATAATGTATATCTGTGTATAACACTCACTCCTCTCATACATAATAAACACCATGCATGATCCATCCTAACCCTAAACCCTAAACCCTACATTGAATTTACACATGTAATATGTATGTATGTCTGTGTGTATACACGTGTGTACTAATATATCCAATGTGTATGAATTTAATTTGTTAACACTCTCACTCTTCTCTCATACATACACACCATGCATGATCCATGTAAATATGTACTGTCTCTCTTCTTTAAACATACACACCATGCATGATCCATAATATGTATTGTCACTTTTCTCTCATACATACACACCATACATGATCCTGTACTCTGTCTCTCTAATATTATATGTACTAATATGTATGTATGTCTATGTGTATAATACTATGTGTGTATATATGTATCGCTGCACATGAAACTTTAACACTCTCATGGACACA